>PVJL010001367.1:208682-271211 GCA_004026885.1 Lyroderma lyra | reverse complement strand
GAGAGAGAGAGAGAGAGAGAGAGAGAGAGAGAGAGAGAGAGAGAGAGAGAGAGAGAGAGAGAGAGAGAGAGAGAGAGAGAGAGAGAGAGAGAGAGAGAGAGAGAGAGAGAGAGAGAGAGAGAGAGAGAGAGAGAGAGAGAGAGAGAGAGAGAGAGAGAGAGAGAGCGAGCAAAGCTCTCCTTTAGCTGAAAACCTTTCTCTACCCCCGTGCATTTTCAGTGATTCTTTTGTTAGCGCCTCAGTCAAGAAGAGAAAGCAGTGGACTGGGAGTCAGAGCTGGTTCCAGCATCGCTCTGCTGTGTGAGCTTAGGCAAGTTCCTTAGCGTTTTCAACCTCGTTTCTTCTGTGACATGAGGGGGTTAGGTGATATCAATGCCCTTTTCTCCTTTTTAGCAGCAAAATATTTCTTAAAAAGAAGATATGACATGGAATCCTAATACGTAATGTAGGTTAAACTCTCTGGCAAATATTAATGTCCCAACTCCATGTCACTTTTGGGAGACCCTGAGCACCTCTGAGAAAACAGGCTTTGTGGACCAAGTTCAAAACTGCTGCTCTGGTTGATCTCTGGGGTCTCTCCCAGAATTAATAGCATAGGACTACAGAGCATGGTAGTCTAAACGTCCTTCTTACTGTCTTCTCAGTGTTAGCATCTTGGATGTTTCTAAATTTTTCAGCCTTGTGAGTTGTCTTATTTGGGGGAGGGGCGGGGGTAGCTCCCTGACTGGGAATCGAACCCAGACTGCGGCATTGACAGCGCTGAAGCCTAGCCACTACACCACCAGGGAAGTCCCTGAGTTGTCTTTTATTACAAATTTATATTTTCTTTTAATGGTCAAATGAACTGGCTCCAGCCACTACACCTAAGTTTCTCCCCACCCTCCATATCTCAGGATTCTTGAGGGACGTTCATATCCCTTAGTCACATACTGCTCTGGCTCCACTGAACACACATCTTCTCTTCTGCAGTGTCTCTTCCTTCTGCCCACATCAACCACACATGAACAGCAGCCGCCTTGCCTTTGGTGCTCCTCGGCGAACCACCACATTTGGCTGTGTGGGCCACTGCTTTTACTTGTAGTGTGGCAGTACTGCTGGGTTGGGGGCCACGTCACAGAAAAACAGACACTTCAAAATTGAAATTTCAAATTTGAAATTTAGCCATCTTTGTTCCAAATAGCCCCAAGAGCCATAAATAGCACTGAATTTTCCTGTAAGGACAATTTTTTTCTTGAAAAAATTTCCCTCCAGGGTGCTAGTTTCCCTCTTCCCTTTTCTTCTGAGGTGACTCACCTCTCGGAGGCTCCCTGTGTGCCATCCAAACTCTTGCTATTAAAAAAAAAACCCAACAACTTAGAGGTACCAAAAAATGTATACACATTCTAAGAGATGTTATCTGTTACACGTAGTACTGATGGTAACCACTTTGAGAATCTCTTGCAATTGCAGAAGTCAAACATGACTTGTATTCATCTTTTGTTATCACTATATATTGAGTATCACAATTTTAATACAGATTTTTCCTTTCTTAAAATGTGTAAACATGTTTTGGCACCCTCTGTCTATGAAAAGGTATTTGTTTCTTATTTTCAGGCCACCAGCATGTTCTACCTAAGTGGCTCATCAAGGTATTTTGCTTAAAAAAAGACAATTTTGTTCCTATGAGAAATTCTGCCAAGATTCCTTAAAATAATATCCTCTTGCTTCCCAACTCTTGCTTGTGAAATTCCATGAGGTATTTATGTTAAAAGGTAGAAAGATGAAACGGGCAAAAGCTTCACATAACTGCCTTTAGGGTGGTCAGAAGATTAATGTTGGGCCTGCCTGGCATTACCAAGTTCAACCTGGCCAGCCTCTCCCTCAGACCTGTGATGTCTCTGTGTTCAGTACGAAATACTCCACAAACCCTAGTATTTATCCAGAGAAAGAAGATGCTTTTACATTTGAGGTGGATAGTTTGGAGATATTTGTAGGTATTTTAGAATTTTTAACTTTTTATTATCGTGATATAAATGGAGGAAGGATTATTACAAAGAAGACCTATATTCCTATCAACTGTCTTAATCAATTTTCAACTCATGATAAATCCCATTTCATCTAACTCCCTGCTACCACCTGCGGATAGATCATTTTGAAGCAAATCCAAAACATTAAATCAGTCTAGTCAGAACATTTCAGTATGAATCTCTAAAAGTAAGGGTTCTTTTAAGAAACATAATCATATAACCATGATCACACCTAAAAGTTTAATAATAATTTCTTAATATCATCAAATAGCTAGTCAGTGGTCAAATTTCCCAGATTGTCTAAAACCATTTTTTTAAACAGTTGTTCAAATCAGAATTCAAGTAAGATTTATTCATTGCAATTGGTTGATACTTCTTCATTGTCTTGTAATTTATAGGTTGGCCCCCTTCCCCCTTATTCTTTCCCCTTGTAATTTATTTATTGGAGAAGCTAGGTCATTTGTTCTGTATAGTCTTTCACATTATTGACTTCGTAGATTACAGCCTCAAGCTGTCATTTGAAGAAATCTTTTATTTTTTATTTTTTTTTTATTTTTATTTTTATGTATCCGTTAAGGAAATGAAAGTTCTGGAGACTTCTTTGCGTAGGTGGTGATGTCTACTTCTGATAGGAGGTACATATCTGATTATCTCTCTTTTGATGATATTCGGAGCTATTAATGATAACTTTCTGTACTCATTAGTTTATTGGGTTTCCAAAATGATGATAATTTAACTCAATTATTCTTTTCTAAACTACAAGCTGAAATAGTTCTATAAAGAAATACTTTTCCTCACCTACCACGTGGTTATCCTCTAGGATAGTTAGTATAGAAAAGGCAAGATAAATGTTTATTCTTTTTGTTTACCAGTTTTAGAATATTGAATTCATTCTCTACTGTTCTCCAAAGGTAGCCTATAAGTAATTATTTTCGCATCATAACAATTTAATGAATTAAACATATATGATGTGTTTTAATCCATTGCAGGTATTATTAATATTGATGTTCAAATTTCTTCATCTTTGGCTGTGAATTTTTTCTCTGGTTGATTCCTGAGTTCTTTTGATAATCCCATAGTCTTTATTTTAATTTTATCTTTTTCTTTTCTAAATCATGATAGGGAGTTCCCTGGTGGTGTAGTGGCTAAGGCTTCGGTGCTGTCAACGCTGTGGCCTGGATTTGATTCCCAGCCAGGGAACTGCCCACATAAAAAAATAAATAAAATAAAATAAAATAAAAAAATACTGAGAAAAATGTTTTAATAAATAAATAAATAAATAAATAAATAAATAAATAAATCATGATAGTTTTCTTGCTTTCTAGTTTGACAAAATATTCTAGGTTAATCTGGCATACTTCACGCATAGGTCTAGAATGCGTTGCTTCCTTTTAATGGGAAAGGTGTCAAGCACAATATAACATGGTGCCTTTTTTTGATAATATTAACAAATAAAAAAATGTGTACTTATTAGAAAAAATTTCAAAACGCATTTTTAAAAATGGAAAAATCATCATTTATCACCAATAATCCTGTTGCTCTGAAGCAATCTTTGTGAACACGTTGAATGTCCTTCGATCCAACACTCTCTTAAAATATATTTACAAAACTTGAATTCTACCTACAGATTTTTGTGTTTCCTTTTGCTTATGCCCACTCATGCATGTGTTTAGGCAATGCATTCTGCTTACCTAAGTTCTCTAAACTGAAAACAAGGATAGCTGTGATAAGCTACGCACTGAAGACCTGGCTACTGTAAACCCAAAGGCAGTAGCCAGCAAGCTGTATCTGTACTAGGGACTACCTGTATCTGTGCGTATAATCATCAGATAAAGTCCCCTGACAGACATGTTCTCCTCCCCTGTACAGGTCTTACAGCTGAATACTTTGGAGGCCAGTAATTAGGCAGTTAGGGAATTCTCTGAATTCCCCAGAAAAGAGCTTCATTTTTTTTCATGTTTTTGCAATGTATACGTGAAATAAGGTGGTATAGGTGGCACAAAGGAAAAATGAGTACCTTTGTTTCCTTGCTGACCTTCTAAGGACAGAGACAGTGCTCAATCAGAGAAAATTTTTCTTTGGCATTTTGTCTGCCTTGGAATCTTCCTTTTTTGTTGTTGGGTTGGGTTTAAATTGCAGGATGCATACTGCAGTCATTTCCTGCCAATCTATGAAGTTCCAGAGAGTGCACAAGGTGTAGTCACCTGAGACTGAGTGACATTTAGGGACCCATTCAGCTCAAATGTTCTTACCCCTTTTCTCTATTCATCTCCTCATTCAAGGCACCACGTAACTTGAGATGCTGCACTTGACCATTTTTTCCCTGATCATCCACTCAGCACTGTCTGCAAATTCAGCATAGAAGGTAGGCACAGGGTCCACGTGAAGCTCATTCTTGAGTACATTTTTTTTTTTCAGAGTTCCTATAGGTGGAGGCAGAGTTTGAATAAAAAACCAACGTACCTATGAGGCATTTAAAATTTATGGTAAAACACCAATATCATAATTACCAGTTTTACCACTTTAAAGTGTACAATTCAGAGGCATTAAGTACATTTACAATGTGGTGCAACCATCACCACTATCTAGTTTTGAAACTTTTTTGTCACCTCAAAAGGAAACTCTATACCCATTAACATAATTTCTCATTGCCATGTACCCCTGTTCCCCTTCCTAGCTCTTTACAATTATTATACTAATCTGGTTTCTGTCTCTATGAATTTGACTATAATGGACATTTCATATAAATAGAATTATACAATATGTGGCCTTTTGTGCCTGGCTTCTTTTACTTAACATGATGTTTTTAGGGTTCATTCATATTGTAGTGTTAATCACCCTTCATGCCTTTCAATGGCTGAAGAGTATTCTCTTGTATGGATATACCACATTTCTTTATTCATTCATCAGTTGATGGGCATTTTGGTTGTTTCCACCCTTTGGCTACTGTAGATAGTGCTCCTTTGAATACTCATGTTCAGGTATTTTTTTGAACACCTGTTTTTGGAGGAGGTTGTTGGGAAAACATGACTGCCAGTTGACTTGTGAGCTGGTACAGAGCAATTGGAGGCTCCTCAAACCCTTACCCTGTTTTTGGAATGTGAGTTCTGCTGGCCTACCCCATCCTAGAAGCTGCCTCAGGGACACATCCTTGAGATAGCGATGTGCTGTTGAGACCATCTGTACGGTGTATGTGAGTGAATCCAGTTAAGGCCTCTATGTGCATGTAAATGTTTAAGTTCTGGTGGGAAGGTGCAGAGATCTACTTGTCTTGTGACCACCCAAGGCAAGCCCAGTGTGTCAGTTCCCTTACTTACTAAATCTGCCACCTACCAACCTGGTGGCCTGCCTATTTCTTTAGTCCCTCTTCGGCTTTCACGTATGTTCTCAATTCATTTGGATGTATGGCTATGGTGTATTGTTGTGCTATTTGATCAGTTACATTTAATTTTTTTGAGGAACCAATCACTGTTTATGAAAGTTATAAAGCACTTAGGCTGCAAATTTCAGTAGTGAAGTCCATCTCCAGATAAATTAGGAGGTAGTTTGAAATTTCTCTTCCATTTCCTTATCCCAGCCCCTCTCACTCCTTCTGGGACTCAGTTTCTTCATGCTGTTACCTGAATTTCTGCATTTTTTTTTCCAGAGCAAACCATTCTGGCCTACTTTTTTCTTTTCTAACTGTCCTTTCACCATCAAATCTACCTATTTCTTCTCTTATTCTTTCATGACACCTAAAAAGATGAATCCATTCTATTGTGTGGATGCTTAATGAGGGATTACCACAGTGGACTGAAGCTAGGATGAACATCAGAGTGGCCTAGAATGCTTTCTCAACCCTTACTTGCCCCTAGCCTCACCTACTGACGCACATGTTCTGGACAGTGAGGCTCAGTATGTATATTTTGAAAAGCTCTACCAGATCACAATGTGGCACACTTCTGTTTAATAATCAATGAATTAATGTGTTGCCTTCATAATTTACAATTTAATAGTGGTGTTCAGGGTGTAATACTTTATCTTAAAGGTTACGGCTAATGATAGTGTTTCTGGCATTAAGGGAGATAGATGGAAAAGGCATTTTGACATTTTAGAGTAGTAAGGGAGCTTGAGATGCCTTAACTCACATTAAATAGGGAGCTAGTGGATTATAGGACTATTCATCATGATTCCAGGGACATATTTTTGGTTGTGGTTGAAAATAAGCTGCCTTCACTAGAAAAGATGTCCTAATCTTGTTGAGTTGATATAACGGGAGAGTGAGTTGACTGGAAACTGCCATGATTTGTTTAGTATAAAACAAATTAGGGATCTGGAAAAGACAGTTACTTGAGTGTGCTTCCAAAGGAGAGAATAGAGCTGAGTGGAAATCAACTGCTTAAAAAAAAAAACAAGAAAAAATATAATGTCAACACTTGTACACAAGTATGTCACAGCCCTTTTCCTTGTAGACAAGTTGGTGTGGGTTTTAAACATGGAAATAGGCTAAGAGACTGAGGGCACTTTTATTAGTCAAAAGATGTGATAGAAACCTACAATTTTTAAATTTAAACATTTTAAAATTTTAATTTAAAAAATTGTGATTATTTGACATTACCTGGACAGTTAATAACTTCCTTTATTTTAAATATTTATTTTCATATAAACACTAATCTAATATTTTCCATTGATTTTTCCTACCCTAGAACTAGTCATTCTTAAATTGTCATGAATGCTCTATTACTTGTTGGAACCATTGACTGTGAGGATTTATTCACAAGAAGGAAATTTTAAGAATGTAATGAATTAAAGACTCTTAAAGCTTGGAATATCCTAAACCTTGTTCCTAAGTGTACACATTGAAGATAATGGGATGAATATCACATGGAGGTAGTTAAGAGATGACTTAGCTAACATTTTTACAAAGCTCATGGGAAATTACATATTTTTATGTGATATTAACAATGAAAAACATATCAATGCTATCTCTTTTGAACACTTCAGAAACACTACTAAATATATTTAATATAATTCAGGATATCAGTCAGTTGTTGCTCAGTTGATATCCTGGGCTAGGAAAACAGGTGTGCTATGCAGACAGTGCTGCCAAATTCACACATGAGCTGAGATATGAATAGTGGTGCTAATTACACTGAGCAGAACTGGTAGCCAATTAATGTAATAGAGACTCCCACTAAACCTAACTTCACATCAGCCTGCTAAAAATATCATAATCCCAGTGGTGACTGATATGCTAATTTTATTTGCTTATTTAGTTACTATAAGATGATATTATATATTCTTATGCTCTCTGACTCTATCTGCTATTGAAATCAGGATAGAATAAAAACAAAATTGAAAAATATTGGAGAATTTCTTCTATAATATACATTCTTATAATCTAGGTTCAGTTGCTTTATTTTATAGCCTGGGGCTATCTGGTTAAATCACATAGTAAATAAACCAGTTCAATGACACAAATAGGTTATAAATAAAACTCTTTTATTGCATATACTAATTTGGAAGTTTATAGCTTGAAAAATGGGTGGGCTTACCTCTTAGAATATAAATATATGAGTGTCTTCTTTGCCTTGACAATTTAAGCAAATGATTACCATACTTTTACCTTAAAATCAAGCCACAAGCCAAAAATGCACGTTTTTCATCATTAATAATGTATGAACCCATTTTAATAAAAATTTTTCATTCATTCTACCCCCAATAAATGGACTGATAGCATTTTAAGAAAATAGTACTTATATTCATGCACTGAATCTAGATATAAACTCAATATGGTTATAAATGGTAAATATAAAATCAAAATGTATATACAAATTAAATATCAAGAAAACTACTAAATCAATGAAATCTAAATCCTATACTGATTTAAGAAAATTAGTTACTGAGTACAATGGACTTTGAGTCTTTAGTTCTGTTTAGTTTTGGCATCATCCACTCAATTTTCCCATTTCTTTAGTCAAACCAATAAGAACTCATTGTTTATTTAGTTCACCAGGATTTCATTTGACTTTCAACTGGCACAAATGTGCCATTTCTATATAAACCCCTTCTCTGTTTTCTCTGTAAGAGTCCATGAAAATTAAACAGTACTACTTGGTATCAATGCAATAGAAAAATGCTGGCACATGCACCAAAATAGAGTAGACACACTCATTAATAAGGTGGTTATCCACATGGCCCAAAGAATACTTTCACAGATGTTTTAGATTCTTATTAAAAGAAAACACGTACAACACACCCCCCATAAAAAATATCCCAAACAAACAGCCAAGAAAACAATAACCCACGAAATTTTAAAATTCCATTCCAGGCAATCTTGTAAGACTCTCTTCCTACCCTCAAATGTCTTTGAACTGACTTAGTTTATGCTTGTCTTTGTTTTTCTAGTTCTAGAAATTTTGCTCTGTATCTTGACTTTGACATCCACCTCTGACCTCTTTAGAATTCATATCTCCTTAGAATTCACATTTCACATTTTGGACTGATGAACCCCTCCATAGATTTTGGCTTTGCTGACTCCTATAGTCAGAAAAGGGGGAAAACAGGTTGAGTAAGAAATGGCATACAGAAAATTCCCTACCAGCCTTTAGACTTTTCTGGTCATGGCAGTCTGTTAGGAAGCCCACTAGCCATTTCCTGGATGGATATATCAACCATAGTTCCACACCTTCTTCTTCCTCTATTTCATAGAGCACTGCCTAATTGAATGCTCTAAATGCATTCTGATAGACAATCCCTTTTTCCTGAATTGTCCATCAGGGTTTATACTCTCTTACTATGCATTCAAAACTCTTCCTAATTTAACCTCACCTTACCTTTACCACCCAAGCACCACCACCCACTGCAGTACACCACGGCCCAGCCAAATCGGATCACTGTTTGTTCCCTGTACTTTGCTACTTCTGTCCTTGCTGCCATTCTGTCTGCATGCAATGCCTCATTCCCCCATCTGCGCCTTCTGAAATCTGACTCATGGCTTAATGCCCAACTCAGATGCCTCTTCCTCTGTGTTGAAAGCGTTCTCTGACCATCCCTGCTGGAAGTGAAGCTCCCTCTGAATTCCTAGGGTACTTGGTCCTTCTTTCCATGACCTTAATTTCATGCTGCCTCACACTATAGCCAGTTATGTGCATGTCTCACCTTTCACTCCTTGCAGCGTGTCAGATTCCTGGAGACAGGAGCCAGGCTTAATTCACTTTTCTATTTTCCCCACTGTCTAGCCCAGTGATTTTGGCATGAAAGAAGCTAAATACTATATTCTGTATAAATAGGGGACTGAAAATCACAATTATTGAAGAGATGTGAATAAATAATTTAATACAACTCTACATAATAGATGGTATTTTACCTTCAAAAATGGCTTCTACCAGTAAAGTCCGATAAACTTTTTCCAGATTTTAGGCCAAATAGTTATTTTTATTCGTGATCAATAACAAATGTAACAATTTGTTCAAAGGTAAAAAACGATCATTTTAAAGAATAAGTGGCCAATTCACAGTCAGTAAAATGAGAAGATGTATTTTATGCACAAGTAGGAGATCTAATGAAAAAACAGAGAAATGGCCCAAAACTCTGGTCCAAGGACATGTTATTAACCATCTAGAAAGTATATTTACAAAAAACAGCTGACTTTGGGGATCTATGAGCCCCTGTACTTTCTGGCAATCACTTTTTGATGCCAACATTAAGACATGAATAACTGATTCACATCAATTCATTTACTTCACTGGCTTAGTTTTTACTTATTTATTTTCTCTTGGTGTAGCATATATTAACGGGAAAATGAAAACACATAGGGATACATTCTTCTACCAAACTCTGACACGAAACTGAGGTCAAACTTATCATTCAGAGAAATGTTTTGGGTTTTAAATAAATAATTTCTTCTGTTGGCCTCTATTAGTATAAACATCTTTATGAATGGGCACATTTTTCCCCTGGTGGAGTTTGTTTTCAGTCGAGCTTAAATATATTGCTTTTTCTTTATTACATCACTCCTGGTTGCCAAAGTTATAATAATAAATTTAATCAAAAGGAGGTGTCTGCCATGCAGACATTCTTAGTTATGAGGAGAACTACGTGGTAGAAATGTCTTAGCAATGAGGAGGGCCACTTGTTGACATGTCTTAGTAGTGAGGAGGGTCACATGGCTAGCACTAGTTGACCAGGGAGTTGATAGGTATGTTGGTAGGTGTTTGTCTCCTGCAAATCTGACCATTATCAGTTGAAGATTATTGTAAATCTGGAAGCAGTGTGAACAACACATTATTTTTGACCCTTGGAAGGTACAGGTGGTACCCTGAAGAAATTGCAAAGACTTGGACTTTGCTTGCAAAGTTGAACTTTAAGTTCATGGACCAATAGCAATGATAAATAGGATCCTGGAAATTATGGCTTTTACTCCAGGACTGATTGAACATAACGTGGTGTTATAACATATGTAATGAAAAATTGCCTGCCAGAAAGAGGGACCATTTTATCATCCAAGGATGTACCAAGGAGAATCAGTGAGACATGCATAGACTGTGCCTTTCCAAGTACTGTGTGGGAAGAGAACATCCTAGTCAGTGGTTGTTTAGTTCAGGATACTAGTCATATTGGCAATGATCTTGGCAAGATTACATCTACTGTGGAGCGGGATCCAAATAGTTATAGCTGGAGCACTTTAGGTCATATTGGTATAACCACCTCTACTGTCAACTGCAGACATCTGGCTACCTTGACATGATGTCATTTGCTTTTTATTCATTTTATGGGTGACTTTTTAAAAAATTATAGCTTGCCTTCCCATATAATTTTGCTTAAAATCAAGAGAGGTGCTCATTGTACTAGCACAGAGAATTCTGGTTTCTGTGACACATATTTCTTGAGTCAAAATAAAAAATTTGATAACTGTGTGACTTGGGTTAAAGTAAATGGATCTGTCTCTAGTGCAGACAAAATCTCCTTTCTGAGGCTGTGAAACTGAGAATCAGAGCCTGGATTGTAATGAAGGGAATTTACAAAGGAACAGCCATCTTGTGGGCCTGCTGGGTCCACTGCCCAGAAGTTCGACCAGATGGAGGCAAGGGGCATGATTGCTCTGAGCACATTCTCTGAAAGTGAATCATGCAGGCCCCATGCATTTAAAATTTGTGCAATTTGTTCACTGCACAGGGATATCTGCTGAGGGGTGAGTGGGGCTGCAGTCTAGCCCCTGCTCATTCCTCAAACCTGTTACTTCCCAAGCAGGTCTACCTGGATGAAGGGCTCCTTTTTAAAATTTGCAGTAAGGCACAGCTTGGTCCTGAATCAGAGGTTTTGCAATGATTATAATACTCATGAGAAGTATTTTAGCGCAAGTGATATTTGTATTTAAAACATGACTGATCATAACCTGAAAGTCTGAGTAAAGGTTTCCAAATATGTGGATCATTCATCATTATTGGGAAAAAGTTGTAAGTATGAAAATGTACTATGTAGATTTATTTATGTATACTATAAATATATATTTCTAAAATAGCTACATGTACAACTGTTCTGATGTACTATGTTCATCATTAAATATATCCAATAATAAAAGAAGGAAATAGAAATAAATGCAAGCAGAAGATTTTGTGTACTTCACTCTTGAGATCACTAATATAAGCAAGATGATCAAAGTGGGTCCCTTCTTTCCCTAATACTGAAAGCCTGTTTCTCTATCTCAAATTCTAGTCACATAAGCTTACCATCCTAACTTTAGAAATTCTTTACAATAATGAATTCTAGCCATTGGTATTTAGGTAGGATCTTAGTCTTAACCATGTTTAAATAAGCAATTAAATCAATGGATGGCCCTGGAGGGTATTGTGCTGAATGGAGTAAGTCAGACAGAGAAAGACAGATGTCATCTGATTTCACTTACATGTGGAAGCTAGAGAACAGAATAAACAAACAAGCAAAACAGAAACAAACTCATAGATACAGAGATGATTGCTGGGTTGGGGTGGGAGTGGGATGGGTGAAGGGGTGAGGGAATTAAGAGGTACAAATTGGTGGTTACAAAATAGTCCTGGGGATGTAGAATACAGCATGGGGAATATAGTTGGAAGTATTGTAATAACTGTGTATGGTGTCAGATGGGTACTGGATTTATCAGGTTGATCACTTTATAAGTTATATAAATGTCTAATCACCTGAAACTAATATAATATCATATTGCAACTGTAATAGAAAATAAAAAAATTAAATCCAAAAAATTTTAAAGCTTAATTTAATAGAAAAATTTTATATATAATATTTTGAATTTTATATTTCTGAAAGGTATCCTCAGAGCATATAGCCCAAGATAAAGATGAGTAAGTTTCTGAAAAAAGGTTACTCTTTTACCACCAATAGCTGCAATAATACATTTAGTTTTTAAAGTGGTTTTTAAAAGGAGCCTAAATGACTACATCTAGTGTAGAAACTGGTCATTGAGACAAACATTTCCTGCATCCATGACAGATTTCCAGAAGTTTTGCTTCATTATCATTGATTACTTTATCTCATTGTCAGTTTGGGGTGTTTGGTGATAAATCTACAGTACTTTTCTTGTCTATGTTAAGCATTGACACAAGACTCTGTCTGCCAGAGCAACTCCATGGAGAGGATTAATTAGCCTGGTTACGACTCCAGAAGACCTGTTCAGAGACAGGGTTAACCCCTCAGAAGTTACTGAAACTTCAACATCACCTTGTTTCTCACTGGAAACCTGTTCCTCAGAGCCCAAGGCAGTGTTGTTTATATCTGCAGGAACCTCAAATAAGAAAGAAATTTTCTGTTTCTACTGGGAGAAAATGATTCCTTGGGTTAGTAAGATAAGGAAAATGAAGTGAAGGATAAGGAAGAGTATCTGTTTATAGATTCTTATTGTCTACTGTAGGAAGTCCTATCCTTTGAATACTTAATATTTACTATTTGACATAAGCTTCATTGGCAATTATTTTGGTTACTTTCTCTCTCAACGTGGAATCCTACTTTTATCTATACCTCTTATATCTCCTCAAAAACACCAGGTATCTGGGGGGACAGGCATGTACAAATCATAATCTAGACCCAGTTATGCATTAAAGACTCCCAGGGGGAGAATTCTCATTGATTTAACTGTTAGGGACTGATACAATGAATATAATCTAGGAGAACCATGTGTGAGTATTGCTGGTAGGGACTCAAGTATAAAGAATTGGTTCTCAATTGAAATATTGAATATTATTTATGCATACATATCCATACTTTAATGTGTGTGTATTTGCAAAGTGCTTACCCATATATTATTTCATTCTGATCCTGAACAACAGTTATATGAGTAAGGAAAGTAGATATTAATCCCATTTATTTATAAAGAAACTGAGTCTCCAAAATGTTAAATGACTGACTTATGATGATAATGATGGTGATGATGGTGATGAAGGTGATGATAAATGAACAGAATCTTTCCAATGATCTCTAGATGTATTTATTTGACATATCTTCTGGGGTGTTCCTTAAGAAATTTAATTTGTCCAGAGTGAATTCTTATTCGATCCCAAAGCTTTTCCTTTCCATTCAGCAGTCTTCAAAAGTAACCGGCATCACCATCATCCTGTTATATGTTAGAAACCCAAGCATCCTTCTTGATTTTTCTTTCCTCTTTAGCAATAAATCCCACACATCCAAACCACTGCCTAACTGGAATACTATCATCTCCTGCTAGGCTACAACAGCGCCTCCTACAGGTTTTGTCTATATTTTACTCTCACCTCCACGCAACTAGTGTGACCCAGTATGTAAAGTGGATAATGTTCTGCTCATGTTTAAAAACCTGCCATGGCTTTTCATTATTCTTCATCCTGATTTCCATGACCTGGTTCTTGTCCAACCTCATTTCCTCCTTGCTCATTATACTCATTAAGTTCATTACACTTTATCTGTTCTTCCTTAAAGTTTCTTAACTATGCTAAGTCCATTCCCACTTCAGATTCTTTCTTGGTTGATTCCTTATTATCTTTAGGTCTCATCTTTAATAAAACCTTTTTATAAAGGCTTTTCATAAAAATCTCAGGTGAGATAGCTCCTCTCCATTATTTTATATATCCCCACCTTTCCTTCCCTTCATAGTGTTCATCACAATTCACTTTTAAAAACTATTTGTGTTGTTTATCTTCCTTTCTGGATCGTGAGTTTCACCAGGGCACTGGCTCTGACTTCCTTGTTTGCCATTCTATCCCAGGTTCTTAGCACACTGTCTGGCACATAGTATATACTCAATAGATATTATTAAATAAATGAACCAATTAGTTCAAATCCTTCATATTAACAACAGGAAATTCGGGTATTTGAGGTGGTTGTTTTGCCTAGCAAATATGAGGACTTAGGGATGGGATCCATTCCTTCCTATATCTGATGTTGGATTCAGTTGGACAATGATGTAAAGATATTAGAAATAGTCTCCTGGGCTTTTCACTGAGTGAAACTAACTTAATTTTAAGCTAAACATTTGATTTAGGTAAATAAAATGTTATGACTGCATTAGAATTCAGTCAATGTCTTTTAGCTTATTTCTGAGTACTGGGATTCTGGTTTACCTGTAATCACACATTCCCTATAAATTGACTAATAAGAGTAATACAAACTAAGAACTGAAAACTTCACTATGAATGGTCACAATTTTTTAAAAATAAATTTATTGGAGTGACGTTGGTTAATAATATTATATAAGTTTTATAATACATCATCTGTATTATAAAACAATTGTGTGTTCACCACTGAAGTCTAGTCTCCCTCTGTCAACCTATATTTGACCCCCTTTACCCTCTGCATCCTCCTTCCATTCTCCTTCCATCTGGTAACCACCAGTCTGTTGTCTGTGTCTATGAGTCTGTTTGTTTTGTTTGTTTGCTGCTTTCTTTTCTATATTCTCACATGTGAGCAAAATCCTGTGGCTCAGGCTCTTTTCTGTCTTACTTAGTTTGCTTAGCATGACACTCTCAAGATGCATCTATATTGTCACATTGGCAGTATTTCATCCTTTCTTATGTCTGAGTAGTATTCCATTGTATACAAGGGCTGTCTAGAAAAACCCAGCCATACATGCCTCTGTTTTTCATATTACATGGCTGGGTACTTTCCAGACAGCCCTAACGTATGTACCACATCTTTATCTAATCATCCATCGAAGGACACTTAGATTGTTTCCATGTCTTGGTTACCACGAACAATGCTTCAACGAGATAAGGGTACATATATTTTTATAAATAAACATTTTCAAAATTTTTGGGTAGATACCCAGAAGAGAGATTTCTGGGTCATAGGATAGTTCTATTCTTAATTTTTTGAGGACACTTCATACTGTTCTCTATAGTGGCTACATAGCCACTCCTCACTTAATGAACTACCAGTTTAAGGATAGCTCAGACTTAACAACCAGTTCTCCAGCACAGAAAATCCTCTTGTTAGTCTGTATGAGTCTCAGAAATCCCCTTTCTTAGTCTTTGTCTCCTTCTTGCATTTGGTTAGTATTCACAAAGCATTTGCCATCACACAAAACTACGTATTCCCTATGTAAGTGTGGGATCACGTGATATCTATTGAAAAATACATACCTTAGGGTGCCACGACACACCACAAAACATCCGCCTTCAAGCTTACCTCACTTATTGACCAATTCACTTAATGACCTAGTCGTAGAAATGGATCTCAGTCATTAAGTGAGGAGTGCCTCTACCAGCACATTCCCACCAAGTAGTGTACAAGGGTTCCTTTTTCTCCACATTAAAGTTCACAATTTTTAAAAGGAATATTTTATATGGTTAATTTAAAAGAATAATTCTTGAAAAATGGTTGCGTGAGAACTGCCTTTTCTTTTCCATTTCCCCATCTGGATCCTCCTCTTTTAGAGCCTGTAGAAATCTCTGCGGGGGTCCTTCCTGGCGGTAGCAGAGATTATCTGAAAGGATAATTTACAGCAGGGCCAAGCCCTATGGCCAGTCTAGGATAGATACAGGGCTCCAGGAGGACACGGAGGCGATCATTGTTGTGGTCCAGGCTTAGATCTGTGTTTTTTATCTGCATAGCACCTTGCATATGGTATTTCCTCCTTGCAGTAGACACTGTTGGCTATTGTCCTACTTTGAGATTCCCGTTATGGGGACACAGTGCTTCTCTGCCACTGCTGTGCAGATAGGCTACTAACAACTCAGATCTGTACTTGTTCTTGGCCTTGAAAGCTGCCTCATCTAGAAATGTTTGGAAGGTAACCTCCCCACCTCTTCCTAAGCAATGGCAGTCCACCGTCAATGACTGACAGATATGGGGATAAAAGAGCCTGGGCTCATTGCTGAAAGTACACACCTCTGTAGTGCTTTTCATGCTCCAAAGTTCACTGTGGGTGCAGACAAAGGGTAGACTTCGGCTGAACCCCTCTTGACTTCTTGTCTTGTTCCATTCTTCCATCAGTCACTTTCAGATTTTACCTGAGAGCATGACCTCAATATGTCACTCAACGGTAATCTTTGTTTCAGACTCTGCTTCAAGGGAACCTGACCTAGGGCATTTAGTATTTGGGATCAGTAGAAAATGATATGGTTGAGGAATTCTCTTGGTACAAACATTCCCACAGGAATCCCCAAGAAAGGGGTACACCATAAAGTTTTGTATTTGAATATCGGCTTGTCCAATCGCTGCTATAAAGGGGATTGGTTCCATGTACTTGACAGTATCTTAGTATCCAGGGCTTAAGTGGAAGCTGTGTGGTCTTTTGAGTATAAACTCACATCCTTGTGCCCACCTGTTAGTTAATGTCAAGTTAAGAGCTCTTGCATTTTTATTTCATCTATCCCTGAAGAAGTCCAACTTGTAAGAAAAGAGTATGGGGGAGTTCTCTGGTGGTGTAGTGGCTTAAGGCTCCGGTGCTATTAACACTGTGGCCTGGGTTTGATTCCCATCCAGAGAGCTACCCACATAAAAAAAAAAAGAAAAGAAAAGAGTATGGTCAGTGCACATTTACGTGCTACCTCTTCAATTCTTCTATCACCTTTTTCTAGTATTGGATTAATTTCTTCTTGTCTTTTATTATATTTTTCTGGGCCAATTTTGTCCTAGAAATTCTAATTTATCCCAGAAGAAACTGGAAGAGGCAGATATACCCCTGGACCAAGGGAATTCTTAGGAGGGATAGTGATTAAACATCATCCTAGGTTGAGCTGTCCAGAAGTGGTCTCTGGAGATGAGCAAGCCTGAGGTTTATGAGGCAATGCTTTGGACATAATAAGCTGTGCAAAGGAAGAACAGGAAGCAGGACTGGGTGTGGGGAGAAGTTGAACTGCAGTGCATTCTCAATGGAAGCCTCACTCAACCCATGGGGAGCTCTGAAGTTGAATGATTCTTCAGAAATATCCTGGCTTGGGCTACAAAGTAGGGTCTTCGTAACCATTGTATCAACTGTTCACTGGATGTGGGCTGCCCTGGAAAGCAGGGTGATCTTGAATAAGGAGACTCTTCAGTAGAGGCCATCCTTGTATGGAGCTGATAGCTGAGGGCTGTCTGCCTATAGCACTCCCAGTAGTGGTGAACTGGGTTCCTTATTCCTGGAGAGGAATCTAGATAGTGCAGGTACATACCCAGTCACTTCAGCACTTAAGAAATCCTGGAACAGATAGACACACTTGGGCCATTGCTCTAAGATTTATTCTAAGTGGCCTAAAACCTTTTAGGACATACTTGACCCAAAAACCTATATCCAGGAAAACTCATCCAAGTGGGCTAGATGCTGGCTCTTACTACTTCTAAGTTATCATGTTGGTTTGGGCTGGATTTGAGCACAGGCTAATTTTTCTGGTGCCTTCTAGCTGCTGGTCCAAGAGGAAATAGAGTTGTTTAAAGTCCTGCAAGCTCTATTAGAGGATGTGTTTTTGTAACATAAGATTATAAATTCTATTCCTAGTATCATATGATTTAAATTTAGCTGGGTTTGGACTGGCTGTGTGTCTTGAGCACATATCTATTAAAAGAAAGGCCTGGGCTGCAAGAAAAAGATTTATCATAGCTTCCCCAGTGTTTTGGAAACCTTGAAAGAAGGAAGAATATTTGGAAAGTGAGAAACTTAATAGAAATTCGAGTAGACATGGGACAACCAGACTCAGGAAAGTTTCAATAAAGTTAAAAATGTAAAATAATTGATTTATTCAAATTTAAGACTTGTAACACGTTGTATTTTTCTTTTTCTGTTTTTAAAACCCCATATTTTTCTTTATAGGTCTTATGTGTTTTTCTGATAAAAGTATGGTTAGGATTAGTATTTCTTCTGTAAAATGGAAATGATAGATGAATTAGCCATGCTATTTTAAAATTATGGGTTAGAAAGTATTTTACTTATTAGTACTCTCACAGAGTGGTTGGATAAATGGTACATGCTTTGAGTAGCCCATCAAATTCAGCAGGATTTCCTGTAACATCCAGACCTCCTTAATCTGCTACGTAAATGTCTGATAGACTGGCACAAACACGAAACTGGGCCAGTCTGTGGCCAAAAACACTGAAAGGGGAAGTCTGTTCAATGTACTTGGATAGCACCACATTCAGCATGAGGGGTTTCACAATCTTCTCTGTGATCTGAAGCCTCTTCACTTTAATTTAGACAGTACTTCTAACAGTAAGGGATTCTGATAGAACTTTAATCTGATCTTGGCTTAAGACACTGCTGCTGAAACATGGTAAGAAGCGCTCAACCATGAGAATGAAGTTCCAAAAGGGACCCGGAAAATTCCAGGTTTGTGAACTTATATCAAAACACTAAATAAGAAGTTATTTCTTTCTTAGCTGCTCTTTTTATATTTTTTCCTAATTAGAAAATGCAGTGGAGAAAAGATGGTTTTGCCCTTTTGCATATCCATACTGGAGAACCAAATAAAATACTGAAGACCTAATAAGATTTAGCTTTCCAGCAATATAAATAATTTAATCAGATTAATGACATTGTTCTACCTGAGGGGTTCCATAATTAGTGGGTTATTGAAGCCATGTAAAAAGTTATCTGCCATTAGCACCTGGAGGAATTCCTGTTGTCTCAGACTGTGGAATCCAGTGATATGAATATTCCTGTCATGCAGACTGTAAAGATAATAAGCCCCTGGCATTTTGTAAGCTGTATAAATCCACAGATTTCGCATTAAATATTTAAGGCACAGGAGGTGTTATTTGTTAGGATATAGATAAAGGCAGTCAATTGCTTCAGCCCTTTTCTTCTTTTTTAGGAGGTCTCTTTCTTTGCTGAAGGTACTTTCATGCCTTTGTCATTGTGTCCCCCCAGCCACCACCCTGCCCCCTTTTGTTTATGTATTGTTTTGGTTCCTCTAGAAGTATTATTTGGATTTTGTATGAGAAACCATCAAAATAGTTTTACAGAAGATTTATCCTTTTCATATAAAAAGGACATTCATACCAGGAGTGCAAATAGCAATGAATCAAGTGGTATCTTAATATATGGCAACTGATAGAATTCTGTGAAAAGACCATCTCATTACTCTGTCCCTAAAATATTTGAAAACCAATTTTTTTTCAGCATTATGTATTCATTCCTCTTGTTTATGTGTTATTTAGCTATAGAAAAGACTGGTCTTTGAATGTGGACCTATTCTTTTGCTTTGTAAGACCCTTCATATGAGCAAAATTGATAGATCAGAAATTAAAAATACTGTGTGAGACCATGTGTCTAATGGTTGGTGCAGAAAATACTGTCACCTGGTTGCTAGAGGTCAGGGTGGGTGGAGAATGGTGGGTGAAATGGGTGAGGGTCAAAAGGTATACACTTCTAGTTACAATATAAATAAGTTCTGGGAATATAATGTACAGCATAATGACTATGGTTAACAATACTGCATTGCATACTAGAAAGTTGCTAAGAGAGATCTTAAAAGTTGTCAACATAAGAAAAAATATTTGTAACAATGTATGGTGATAGATGTTAATTAACTAGACTTATTGTGGTGATCATTTCCCAATGTATACAAATATAGAATCATTATATTATACACTTGAAACTAATACAATATGTCAATTGTGCATGAAAAAAGAAAAGAAAGGGAAAGAAAACACTGTCACCGTTGTTTATAAAGTGATGACACAGCTATTATGGTTATAGCATGACATACTGTTGATGTCAAATGTTTTCAGATTGGAACACTTCTCTTTGAGTAAAAGCATTGCTTTTTGAATTGAGTTCTATTCACTTAAGATAATTCATCAGTCAGGTTACATCATATCAAATGGGTAAGTTGAGGAGAGATCAACATGGGCAGCGTTAAGGGAGCCAGCAAACAATGGTGACACACCCAGGTAGTGACAGTGGCAAGCCCTTACCACACTGGCCAGAAGGGAAAGGGGAGGAAGCAGTTATCAGTCCCTTACAGTTGTAGAAGAGCAGTGCCCAATAAGAATTAACATGAATTATCACCATCAGCAATGAACTCAAACTGCTGCCAACTCAAGGCTTGGCAGGGAAGTAGCTGGTGGAATAAATACTCCCAAACTTCTTTCCTCTCACCCTCCATGCTATTACCTTCCATGCATTGAACCTAATTGTAAGCTAGAGGACAAGCAAGCCTGCTGTTGCTCTCTATGGAAGTCAGGCTCTGAGGCTAGAAAGCAAGGTGGGGATGGGTGGAGAATGATCAGGAATATCCAATGTGGTCATATTTTAAAAAGTTTGGCAGAGTTCTGATATGAGGCTTTATGTAGACAATGGAAGTATTGTGAGAAGAATGACAGAATTTAAATAATAACATGTGCTGTATGAATTTATAGCATTGTTTTAGCTTAAGTGTGAATGTATGCGAGGGCTGTCCAGAAAGTATCCAGGCATGTAATATGGAAAATAGAGGCACTTATGGCTGGATTTTTTCCAGACAGCTTCACATACTACACACACACACACACACACACACACACACACACACGGAGTATTTACATATATTACAAAACATCACTCCTGTTTCCTTAGAGAATTTATAAAATTATTAGCTGTGGTATGGTGGGACATATTAGATGGCAGTCTATGTTGGAGTGAACATTACCTTGTATCAGAGTTTTTATATTAATTAACAAAAAAAATCACTGACCCTTTTTCTGCAATTATTCAGAGTTCATAGATCAAATACAGAGTTTTCATAGTATTTCTAGCCCTGGCTATTTTTGTTTTTAATGTGCTAATGTACAGATCAGTGCAATGCTAATATTCAGTGAAATTTGCTATCCAACATAAGCTTTGAAATTATTAGTTAGTTAATCAAAGGGATTTTGTCTTATATTCTGTATTCTGCAGTGGCAATAGAAGAGGTTTTTATATATATCCCAGCTTATATTTTTGAAACAAAAAGTGTTACAAAATTCTTTTAGGCAAAGTATTGCTTTAAAAACTTCCCCACTTTGTTAAAGCAATTGACTCTATACTTCCTTATATCCACTTCCTGATATCCTTGTTTGTACTCCTTATTACTTATCCATAATTTTGTCCCAGGTATTGCATTTTTAGTTCACCCTTGGTCTATTTCACATGGACTGTGCTTCGATACTGACTTGCATTTAAAGAGGAGGGAGAAGGTACTTATTTGCACAGTAGTAAAGGACTGCAATTAATTTATAGTATCATTCCCAGACCTCCTTGTATGGGGAAGTATGAATATATAAAACTGAGAGTTGGAATTTAGTCTGTAGTTGCTTTTACAAAATTAAATTCATATGTTTGATGTCATTTGAAAATTGTTTCATGGTGTTAGCCAACACAGAAAACATAGAAAAGGAAAATGCCCTTGGAAGATTAGCACACTTTATGTCATTCACAAGAACAGCAGAAGACCTTTTGAAACTCTGAAACTTACTGAGATGTCTTAACTGAATAATTTTAAGATTGTCACATCATATTAAAACTTTAGTGGTGATAACCAATGACCTTGAAATACTTAAGATGAATTGTGGTTTGTATGCTTAGGAGGACAGTACAATTAAAAATATTTATGTAATTGATCTTTCAGAGAGCCCTGGACATGAGCATGAGATTATAAATTACCAGAAGCTTTAGAAAAGCAAGAGAGGGGGAAATGCTCAATGAGGTGGTGGTGGAATTTATCTACAGAATTGTGCAGCCTTGGCACGTATTAAGTCACCATGAGGACATTCCAGGCAACTGTGAAGCTACTGGCAGGCTGATAAAGGAATTTAGTTATAATATGGATCTAATGCTTCTCTCAGCAGCAATTGTAAGACATATATCAAAACTTTATTGCCTCCTTTTTCCGGAGACCTCCAAATAAATAACTAGTCCATGCTCTCTTTTAAAATCTTCCTGGCTTCGTTGGTGGTCTAAATAAATCATTTCTAAACAAATATGTTAAAAACCTTTTATTCTATTTAAAATGATAGACTTAACTAAGCAAGTCCTTATCAAATTAGAGTGGTGCCTTTTGCCCTGTTGCTGTCTCCATTAGAAACTCTTATTTTTAGAGATTTGGAACTCAGATTTCCTTGAGGGAGGAACTTTAGCACTCAAGGTAGTGAGATAGTTATTCATTGTTATTACTTGTTCCTGTATTTTTTTAAGTGCTTTATTTCCAAACTGAATTGTGGGAAAATAAACAAAAGCCTGAAGTAAGTTAAGGGCAGCTGATTTTTATCAGTAGTTTGAGTTTTAATTGTATATACCAGTCTGTACTGAACAAGGGGTATTTTCTGACCCCTTCTCCTTGTTATCAACCAAATTTCTTTCTTTTCTTCCCTCTTTCCATTCCTCCACACAGAGTTGTTGTAGTTCTGTTTGACTTAAATTGTCCCTCAGTTCCCTCTGTTAACTATATTTTTGGATACTTTTGTTACTCTTTAATATACTGTAGATAAAAATGTGTCTATTTAAAATATCATAGATAATTTGCGGCAAACAGTAATTTTGAGTTAAACATTGATTTGATTGAACATTAAATAATTTGGAAATTGTATGAAAATGTTTATTTTCTAACCCTTGGGCAACACTATATAGGGGTCATGGACTTAGTAGGTCTACCTAATGGAGTCAGGTAGAATTTTACTTGGGAGGTGATTCTTTTCCAAAATCATAGACTAGGGTCAGAGGCAAAATGCCAGAGGTTTTGTACAGGGAAAGGTGCTTATGTGAAAGCAAATCCAAGAGAAGTTGTGAATTAAAGAGTTTGGTTGAGAAACTAAAGCCAAGAAACAAACACAGATAATTACGAGTTGAGCATAGAGACAGTATGAAAAAAGGAAACCAGGTGGGAACAGGAAGTGTTGATTGCCTAGATGAATTTTGGAGATCTAGGCCAATGCCTGTGGTTCCTTTTTTTTTTTCTTTTTCTTTTTTTTTTTTAATGTTCCAGTTGTATTTGCATACAGTTGAATTAGATTGAGTTAGAGTAGTGTGAGTTGGTCACTCTTTACTTTATCCCCAAATTAAAAATTCTAATTTCATTAATACCACTACCTTCCTTAGATCGTGAGTTGCTATGCTATCATGTGGTTATCAGGGTGTGTGTGTGTGTGTGTTTGTGTGTGTTTTCCATGGGCTTTTGGAAAAAGAAATCTATAATATACCATCAATTTTTGACTGAGTGTGTCAGGTGGTATCTCAAGCTTGTGGCAGGATCACTGACATAAAGGAAATGATTTGGAAGAGAGTCACAAATTCAAGGGTTAGAATAAATAGAATTATTGGACCAATTCTTCCAATTAGAACAATTGGAAAAATTGGACAGAATATTAAAAAACATCTGCTTGTAGGCAAAGGAAAAAGCAAAAGAGTGAAGGCTAACTGGACTGGAATCTGGGAGAATTTAGAGGCCCAGGGAAGAGTTTTTGGCCGATTTTCCTCTGGTGCCGTTTGCTCATTCTGTAGCGGGTGGCTGAGAGATTGACAGGGTTAAGAACTGAAGTCCAGGACAATAAGGTGTAAAGTAGGGGACTGGTGAGCTCTCAACATTTTTAGGAATCCAAAAAGCTGAACCATAAGAGTGAAGGGAACTGGTTGAGGTCATGCCTTTTTGGGACTGCAGCTCAGCTGTAAATCATTTCAGTTTCTGACATTAGAATGAAATGAACCCATATTGCTAGTTCACCTAGCTTCATGCCAAATGAATTTAGATCCAAGTGTTTCCATGCAAAGTGACATTTTTTTTAAAATTTGAATTTAGATACTCTTAAGTAGAAGATAATATTATTCTATACTTCAAGTTATTTCTATAAACAATTTTGCAAATACAGTGCTTGGAAAACAATAAAAAATATCTAGATAACTAAAGAGAAAGAAGAACATTAGCAAAAGCAGCAGAAAAAACAGACAATATAATCAAACACACTTAGGATCTAGATACTGAAACTGCCAGATAGAAATTTTAAAGTAACTATTCTTATATTTAAACAGATAAAAAAACAAGATTGAGAATTTTTACAGAAAGCAGGAAACTATGAAAAAAAGAGAACTCACACTGGGTGGTGAACTTATTATACAACAAGTTGATGATGCACTATAGAAGTGTATACCTGGAACCTATGTAATTCTTGCTAACCCATGTCACTCCAATACGTCTAATGATAAAAAAAGAAATCTAAGAAAAAAACACAACAAACAACAGATGTAAATTCTAGAACTTAAAATTATAAAGCCAAATTTATGCATTCAGGAAATGGGGTACTAAACATATTAGACCCAGATGAAGAGAGAATTCACAAATTGGAAAGTAGATCAGAAGATAAATCAGAAGGAAGTACCGTGTGACAAAAAGATAAAAAAATACAGACAACAGATAAAAAATACAAGATAGAGCTCATGTATTTATTACTGAAGTCTTGAAGGCAAGGAGATAGAAAACTAGTAGAGCCATATTTGAAGAGATAATGGTTGACAAATTCCCAAATCTGATTAAAGACATCAAGCTACATATTCAAGAAGTGCTATTTTTAGCATGGTGAATAAAAAGAAACCCATCTTTAGTAGAAAGAGAAAAATCTTATAAACAGGTAGAGAAAAAGAAAATAAAATCAGAGGAACAATACTTAAACTGACAGGTGAAAGTCAGATATGAAATTGGAATCAAATTAGTAAACAAGATTATATTTAATATAATCCAATGTTCTAGGAACTGGGACCAAGAGGGGTAGCTAACATTATAAATGAGGACAGAAGAAACATTATAGAAACTTACGATAGAAACCTTGAAGTAAAATAACTCAGTGGTACAAGTTGTGGAATTATGTATGTGCAAGTAATTGCATTTGTGGCCTCTTCCCAACATCTTTAACAATTAAGCATGTATATGATGGTCAAAAATTTCTAGAAATTGGCTTTTTATCCTTGGTCTTTGGTGCTTTTGTTATGCAAGGAAAAGAAAGATGTTACATGACATTGTTCCTGACCTTTTCACGGGTTATGGTGGCTTACATGGATGCAAAAGAACGTGGTAGTCACTAACTGATAGAAAGCTAGTCCAAAGCAGTCACTATCATGCTATTCAGAACTACAAGGTAGTAAGATATGACTATGAAGCTGTACTTTCTATTTAAAATGCAGAAAGAAAACATCCTAAAGGCCTGGTTCAAAAATATTTTTAGCATGAACAAATATTTTAGGCAATATTGGGATTTGTACATTACCATCAAGAAACATACGCTTGAGTTCAACAATCCTTGAAGTCATGAATTGGTCCTGTGTTAACATTTTCCTATAAAAATGGAAATGTTCCTCTCCTTCTTGATAAAGCAAATGACTTGTAACCATATTTTAAAGGAAATCTTCCCAGCTGTTAAGGTGCTAAAAGCAATCTCTCAATATTTCTAACAACTCATTGTAAGAATGAGTATGTTGTATTTTAAAAATGTATCACAAATGACATCATGCCTGCTTCACACCTTTTGACAACTTGCAACTGCATCTGTTCTCATCATATTGTCTATAGAATCAACATGAATTGACTTTATTAGACATCAGGATAAAGTAAGCTAAAGAAAAGATGTTGGCAGGCAGATTAAAGGCCATAATTAATGGAAGTGTTTATGTCAAGACCTTGGACAACATGACTGCCAAAAGTTGTATCTGAAATTTGAGATGCCCTGGAGTAAATATAGACTCTGTGAGCATTTTCCAAATAGAACCAGTTCAGACAAGGACACATGATTAATGCTGTTGTGAAAAAAAAATTAAGTATGAGTATGACTATGTGACACTGACCCAGTCATAAGGAAATGTGTGATTGAGGTAATGAACAGATTTAGGATTCAGTGCCTTTCTTTGGACCTTGCTTCCCAAGACCTATATAACCTAAGAGGAAGACTTTCCTTTATGTTGAAGAGCATGTCATTTTACATGGAAACACTTGGCTGAAATAAAGATGGGCATATATTAGTGTCTAAATTGTATTACATAGTTAATTGATTAAGAATAAAATGAATTATTGAAGCAGATGACCATTTAATGTAGCATCCTGTGACCAATGTTTTCTTTTGATAAATCCTTAATGCTATAGGGATCAAAGTTAGAAACTCTTCTATGTTGATTATTAAACTAAGTAATAATCTTCATAATCCCTCGGAATATAAATTAGTTGAGATATATGGCAATAGGAAGCAGAGAGGAAAAGAAATTCAAGTACTCTTTGCAGACCTTGGCTTTTTACCATCTGCTTGTTGATTCATTGGTCCCATTTCTTTCTCATCTGTTTATTTGCATAGCAGCACCAGCTGCCCCTCAAATCTCAATTGCCTGACTTAATCAGACAGGCCCCTGATTGAGAACTGAGTTACAAATTGGCAGATGAATACCAAATTGTTTTTAATAAGACACAGAGTTCTGGGTGCTTTGTGCCCATCCTATAACTGCTGGCAGCTACAATAACCAGCAGTGTTCCTTTCATCTTGAAGAGAAAGGCAAAAGGCATTCAGAGGAAGCCTTTGAATTTTGTACTCAGAATTTCCACTCATCTGCCTAATGATCTTTTTTTTTTTTTAATTAGAAGGATACACATATGACTTAATTAATCAAGCCTGTCTTAGGGAATTATGCATTTATTAATGGTTTCTGCACTCAAGCACGTTATTAAGGGATTTGTGCTAAGCACCTGACATAAAGCAGACTAATTTTGCTTGCTTTGCTTAATGTATTGAGAAATGGCATGTTGATCAGATTTCAAAACATTCAAGCTATGAACTAATGTCCTATTTAGAGGGTTTAAAAATTTCAGTGTGTTGGCAATCCAGCCGTATAATGCTTTCTTTTCAAGGCACTCCACAATGGGAAAGAAAGAATTAATGGGAGGGAAAAGCACTAAAAGGCAAAAGAAAAATAAAGAGTAGAGGGGGAAGCAACTGAGGGCAGGGCAAGGCCTTTAGAAATTGAATTTGTGATTCCTTTTCTTTTCACCGTGTTTTGTGGTGACACCTGAACTAATTTTGTAAAGCCCCTACTGAGTATGTGAATGGCCGAAAAGACTGGATTGCTCCTACTATATTGTGCGGACCTTGTCAGAAGATTGAGTATGTGAGTCCATATTCAAGTGACACATCTAATTGTATTCTGGGCTCCTTAGATTACTGATCATTTTGATCATTTTTATTCATGACAGTGATTATTATTAATATATATTATATATTATCCAATATGGTCAATACCATTATGAAATAGACAATATATGTTGTACCAGGAATTCCTCCAAATAGACCATCAAAATTGAGCATATCAAAGTTCTCATTCTTATCACTTTAATAACTGAAAAATAACATGAGAAACATATCACAGAATTCTTTGTACATCTGCAGTGAAAAAGAATCTGGTTTGACCAAATGGAGAATAAGCATTATGATGTCAGGGTATTTTTTTCAAGTATCTTATTTGTACCAAACAGTGGCTAGCTGATAGTTTGGAAGGGTAGCTCCCCATGAGCTGCAAATATTAAAATTCTGCTATTTAGCACTGTCCTAGGAAAGCAAAGAACATAGAGGGCCCAAATTCAGTGCACTGTGCTGGTTAAGAGAAAAGCTGCTTAGTCAAATGCCTGGCCTGAATTGGAATCTTGGCTCTATCACTTAGCAGTTTAGCAACCATGCATATCTCATGTAGCCTCTCTAAACCTCATCTCTAAAGTGAGGATAGTATAATAATAATAACATCTACTATCTAGATTTTTGTGATGATTGAATGAGAGAAGACAAATAAGCATTCAAAGCATGTTCACATTTTATTATTAATCGCTCATCAGCCATATGCTACGGAAATTATTAACTTAAACTACCCCCTTTTTATAACAAAAGCAAAAACCACTATCACCTCCACCTTTGCTTCACCTGGTTTTTCTAGGTATAATACCTTAACATGAAGATACTTCTTGACAGTATAATTTACCTTTACTGTCTCACCTAAATTTTCGGTGATTCCTTATACAATGTAGCTTAGCTTCTGTAGACATCACTGTATCATATAACATGCGCTCAGGAGGATGATTGATACCTGGTCTGGTGGTCAAAGGACACTTTTAAGAGCGTGTTTTACTTGATTTTCAAATCCATGTCTCTGAACACACAACCCTTTCGCCTCAATTCTCGATTGGTGTGTCTGAGAGCTAATACGTTTGTCATTATGAGAAGAGCACTGGGGAGAAATGGATAGACAGCCTGGCATGAAATCTGGGCTGCCCCATCTTAAGGTGAATTCAAGAGTGATTGACAGCTTCTCCCTTCCCGCTGAAAATCTTCTGCAGGGTGTCCCAATGCCTTAAGATTCCATCATTAGTCATTAATTTGGGTTCTGGCAAAGAAATATGCACTCTGAAGGAAATCAATATGTTGGCATTATCAGCTATTTTTAGCTCTTAAAAGAGCTAAGTGATGGCCCTGGTAGAATGGGACATAAAAAATACATTTTTGAATAATTAAAGATAAAGGGGTATTGGAATGACTGAAGCATATTTCTAGTAGCAGGATGTCAATATGAAGTAAGGATACTAGGGAGCATGATGAAAGAAGATTATTTCATATATTTCACCCTGCCATTTAACAATAACAAGAAATGTAGAAACTGCCACGTTATCACCACTACTTATTGAAATCTTTCTATATCAGGTACCTTACCAAATATATTATAAGCACAACCTAATTTAATCCTCACAACAACCCTGTAAATTAAATATAATTAACTCCCTTTCAAAGAAAACTGAAGATTTAAGAGATTAAGCAATTGGCTGAAGTTCATGGAATGTAAATGAATAAACTTAGGTTTGATTCATTAATTTATTCATTTATTCAACAAATGTTTTTTGAACATTTTGGACAATTAATTTTGCAAACTCATTCTAGAAGAAAAAAAGACTACATACCTCAATGCTGAATATCACCACAGCCACCTTTGAAGTTATCCCTTAGAGAAGCTATGCACCAACACCAGTGCCTGCTCCACCCTTCAAAGAAGCTTTGGAACTCTTTTGGGAATGGCCATTGGAGCTTTCATCGAACTTCAAGTCTGACAATTAAGTTCATGAATTTGCCACCATGCACTTACATTGGCAGCACTGTACAACACAACTTGGTAAGGTTTGTGAAATTAATTGTCTGACCTCCTCTTAAAGGCATGGTTCCATCTTTGGGATATAACAATGAGCCAATCATGTGGTCTTATGGGGCTTACATTTCAGTAGGTGAGATTAAAAAAAGAGTTTTCACAGCACTTGTAAACTAGTTGTTCATAGCATTAGACTGGTTTTAAAACAGTTCAGTTGATTAACAACAACTTGTATCAGTAAACTATGTTTTTGCATGCCAACCTGATACAGCTTCTCATTTCTGAAACTCAGCCAGCTATAAATAGACTCACACTCTTAAACACACCTTGAATACCAACAAAACAGTCTTACCTGAGTACCTATGCTTTTAGAGATGATGTCAACTCCTTTAAACATCTGAAAATGTATCCACTCCTGAACTGCACACTTTTCAAAAATCCTATCTAAAATCATCAGTATGATTTGCTGAGGAAGATTGGGCCTGTAAGTATAGCTATCTTGTTTTCAGGAATGAAATAAACGCATTGCTAAACAAGAAGACAGATATATAGAAGTTGAACTTAAATACTGGTTTAGAACTGAATTAAGAGCTACAATGAAATATTTTTTTTTAGACATCAAAAATGCAGACAAGTGCTAATATCTAAAATATATAAAGAACTAATAAGACTTAACAACAAGAAAACAAACAACCCAATTAAAAAGTGGGCAGAAGAACTAAACAGACACTTCTCCCATGAGGAAATACAAATGGCCAGCAGACATATGAGAAAATGCTCATCCGCATTAGCTATCAGGGAAATGCAAGTCAAAACCACAATGACATACCACCTCACACCTGTGAGAATGGCTGTTATCAACAAGACAAGGAATAACAAGTGCTGGGGAGGATGTGGAGAAAAAGGAACTCTGGTACACTGCTGGTGGGAGTGCAAACTGGTACAACCACTGTGGAAGGCAGTGTGGAGGTTCCTCAGAAAATTGGGAATGGAGTTACCGTATGACCCAGCAATCCCCCTTCTAGGGATCTACCCAAAAAACTTGAAAGCCTTTTTCCACAAAGACTTATGTACCCCAATGTTCATTGCAGCGCTGTTCACAGTGGCCAAAACATGGAAACAACCAAAGTGCACTGCGACAGATGACTGGATAAAGAAGCTGTGGTACATATACACAATGGAATATTACTCAGCTATAAGAAAAGATGAAATACTGCCATTTGCAACAAAATGGATGGACCTGGAGATCATCATGCTTAGTGAAATAAGCCAGACAGAAAAAAACAAAGAACGGTATGACTTCACTCATATGCAGAATATAAAACTGAAAGCAACAAAGAGAAAACAAGCAAATAACCCATGGACACAATCCATAGTTTAATGTTTATTTGGGCACAAGTGGCTTAGGGAGGGGAGAAAGGGGAGGGGGTGGGAGAGGAAGGGGGGCAGCTAAATATAAGGTGATGGAAAGAGAAGTCACATTAGGTGGTGAGGTTATTATACAACAAGTTGACAATGCACTCTAGAACTGTATGCCTGAAACCTATGTAATCCTTGCTAACAGATGTCACCCCAATAAGTCTAACAATAAAAATGAATAAAATAGAAAAAAAAAGAAGAAAGGAACGAAGTACTGATACGTGCTACAATATGGAAGAACCTTGGAAATATTATGCTAATAAAAGAAGCCAGAGGACAAATATTGTATGATTTGATTTTTAAGAAATATCCAGAATAGACAAATTCATAAAGACAAAATGTAGATTGGTGGTTGCCAGGGGCTGAGGGGAATAGAGATTTGGGAGTGACTGCTTAATGAGTATGGGGTTTATTTTGAAGGTGATGAAAAAATTCTGGAGTTGCAGAGTAGTTGCACAACCCTGTGAATATACTGAAATCCACTGAATTGTATACCTTAAAATAGTTAAAATGGTAAATTTTGTGTTTTGTGAATTATACCTCAATTTTAAAAAAGGAAGAATAAGTCAATAAAAATACTTCACCAGTAAAAAAAGGAAAAAAAAATGCAGACAAGTATTTATTGCAGAATTCTGAATTATTTTTAGATACTCCTAAATATCAGATTTGCAATAACAGATTTGTTTCAACTAAATTTATTGTTAGCTTCTTGATCAGGGTGAAAGGGGGAAGATGGTTAAAAGAAGCACAAAAGAGAAGGCCAGGAGAAGATTTAAGTAGTTAAGCTGTGTAAAAAATGGAATTTGCAAGAGTAAGAAAAATAGAAAATGCATTATATACATATGCTTGTTTTAGAAGCCTTTTTCTTAAGTGATGATTAGTCAAAATGTAAAATTATAAATAAAATAAAGACAAATCAATTGGTAAGTTTGAAATAGACTTCAGGAAAATTTCAAATGAAGTTCTGGGGTAGGTATTACAGCTGAACTAAAAGGAGCCTTGTCCTCTCATATCGTAAATGGGTTCAGGCTGAAATAGAACAAGTAAATTGGAATTGGAAATTGCCATTTTAGAAGATATCTAACACATGGTAAACATTATCAAAATAAAGCAAATAAGCTAGAAATAAAAAATAAAGTTTGGACCCTTAGATAAAACCATTAGCCCTGGAAATAAAAATAAGAACAAAAAGTTTAAGAATCAAGAGCTCATAAATAAAGACACCTATAAGATATCACAAGGAAAGGAGTCGTTGGAAGAACCAATGTCATATATAATTCAAGAAACAAAAGATCAACTTGCTACTTCAAGGGAAACATCAGTGTCCAGCAATTCCCTGTACTTCTTCTGACCTCACAAGGGTTATGATCTAGAAATATAAATGACTGTCATAGTTTCTTATTGATTTGGTACCACTCTAGTTATCATTACTCCTACTACCATAAACAATCAGTTCCCTTGGAGTATTAAAACCACTCAAGTAATGGGAATTTATAGCAATCTTAAGTCTTGCCCAAGTCCGAACTTCTAAATAATGCTTTGGGACCATTATCAGAAGAACACTTCTCTTTTCTGTGACCCATCCCCTACACATGTAGTAGAGATTTACTTTACAAATAAAACTGGTAGACAAAATGCACTGCAGAAGGATTTTTGTAAAAGTTCCAGATGATTCCTCTTCACATAATTAAATTATAGCTGATCTGAATTTACAGATAATACACAGTATGTATAATTTAAGAAATAGCTGTAGAATTAGTTATGGTTCTAAAATAGCCGTGGGAAAAGACTCTGTGGACATAGGCAAAATAATTGAAGCACAAGTCATATAAGTTCAGGTTGATTTTTCTAATCCTATACCTAAAAATTCTTCAGTTTCCCTTAAAACTAAAGCCACAAAAGAATGTAGGCCATTTATGAGCAGCTTAATAGAGAAAGGACTAATATTACTTGCATCTGTTCTTATCACCTTCAAAACTGTGGAAAAGTGGAAAGAGCAAATGGAATATTAAAACTTAAGTTAACTGAATGATTGGATATGTTGAATTCCTATGGCCTAAAGTAATAACCTTAATTCTTAGTCCTGTGCTGTAACCCCTCAGGAACTCACAGATTGTTTCCCTCTGAACTAGTTACTGGTGGGCTCATGTGACTAGGAATATCTCCATCTATATTTTTTTATTGTGGTTAAATTTAGATGACATTTTTATTGTCATCTAAATTTTATTGATAAAATTTACATTATGTCACCTTTACATTTAACCATTGTTACATGTATAATTCAACAGTGTCAAGGATTATAAGGGTGTATAATAAACAGCTTTATGTTAACAAATTAGATAACATAGAAGAAATGGACAGATTCATAGAAAGGCATAAATGATTGAAATTGACTCAAGAAGAAATAGCAAATATGAATAAGCCTATACTAGGTAAAGAGACTGAGCTCTAGGAAAAGAGCATTGCAATTAGAGGGAAGCGTACTCGATGTGTTCAGAAAATGGCAAAGAGATTGGCATGGCTACACAGAGTAAATGAATGAAATCATCATTGGAAACAAGGTTAGAGTAGATAATGAGGTGAAGTATAGTCTAGGTTAAGTTTCTATAGCATCTTTAACTTCAAATTCTAGTGGATTAACAAAATACAAGTTTATTTCAGGCTTGGGTTGTGACATTTCCATCTTGGGTTGGCTGGGACTCTGCTCCACGTAATTTTTTAAGGATCTAAGCTGATGGACCTCTGCTATCTTGTAGTGGTACTATTTGGAACACGTAGATGCCTTGATTATTACTGAAGAGAAGTAGATAGGTAGAGTATTATATCATGGCTATGTTTTGACCCCATCTAATTCCAAGGAGTCTGAGGAATGAGGTGGAGCAGTGAACTTTATGATGAGACCCATTTTCTTTGCCACAGGAGGGTAGGTAGCAGGATCACTCTGGGTGCTGTGTTGTATGGAGAATAACATAAGGAATTTGAGGGTAGAAGCAGAGAGAATGAGAGAGAGAGAGAGAGAGAATGTTCAGAACCTATTGCAATTACCTGGGCATGAGATAATGATCCCTGGGACCAGCATGGTAATAGTGGAGATAATCTGAATTTTCAGATTTTTTGTGTATTTGAATATAAGGTCAATATATTCTATTAGTTAGTTGAATGTCGCAATAAGAAAAAAAAAAGAGTTAAGGATAATTTTGTTTGTTTGGGGTTTTGTCTTGAGCCACTGTAAGGCTAGAGATGATATTTACAGAGATGGAAAAAACTGTGAGAGAAGCAGGTTTTAGAGAAAACTACCAGGAGTTTTATTTTTGACATGTAAACTGAGATGCTTATTACATATTCAAGTTAAAATATGGAATAGATGGCTGGATATGAATTTGAGATTTGAAGGAGCTCTTAGTTCAAGATAAATTATTGCCATCATTAACCTTTAGAATTTGAACTTGGGTCCTTTCTTTCTAAAACCTGGTCTTTTAACCACCTTTACAACAGCTTAAAAAATTAAGGAAGGAAAATACGTTTAAATCTTGCACTTAAAACTATCATTCATATTATTCTATAACTAGTCTAAGTGCACACTTACTTCATCTAAAACAATAATATCAGTTAACCAACATTAAGCTCTCTTTTGTGACAAGTTTTGTCCTTTTTTTTTTTTTTTTTTGTATGTGGGTAGTTCCCTGGCCAGGAATCAAACCCAGGCCTCAGCGCTGACAGCACCAGTGCCAAAGCCTTAAGCCACTACACCATCAGGGAACTCCTTTTGTGACAAGTTCTGGTTTGGTAGTGATTCTTCACATATTATACAGCCTGCACATTTTATTTTTAATCTTTTAAGATTGGAGAACTGAGCAAAGTATGTTTGACATATTATTTCTGAAGTAAAAAAGTTATTTCTGGGAGCATCAAATATAAATTATTAGCCAACACTTATAAAATAATTAACTCCACTATCAAATTCTACTATCACATTTGCTTTTTGAAATAATCTTTCTACTTTAAAAAACAATATTCTTTTAATATTTAAGGTTTAGAACTCCTCTTAGATATAAAATGAAGCCCTGTATGGTGTGCTAAAATTATTTAAATAGTTCTTTGCTTTTTAATCAATAGCACATACTCTTCTCAAGGGAAGCAAACAGAAAGAAGTCCATTGATGACAAGCAAATGTTGGATATTGTTTTACCTGCTACAGAAAAGTGTATTCATTTGGAAGAGATTTCAAGAGATACCATTGGTGTTATCAAACATTTTATGGACAGTAGAGATGAAACTTAAAATTTCATAGCAGCAGAATATTATGTCAGGGCTAACCAAAAATCGGGCTATAATTCCTCTAGTTTGTATCATTAGAAATCTTTTCTAAGACATATGAGAGCTGTCCAGAAAAATCCAGCCATTGTCAATAGAACAAGAATGATTACATGGCTGGATGCTTTTCAGAAATCTCTGGTATGCTCATAAGATGATTAGAATCTTGAATCATGACACAAAATTGATGATTCATAAATTAAACATGTCTGTATTGTTAGAATTGTGTTACCCTTTGTGTGTGCTTATTCTCAGTGTCCATAACCTATATTTCATTTTTAAAAGAAGCTGTAGTTTCAAGAAAGAAGCCACGCATACCTAATCTTCATAGAGAGTTCATATGCATCCCTTTACATCTGCAATAAAGGTAGTGATAGCAAATGAAAACAAACAGTTAAAGAAAGGTACAGTTTTTTCTATTTCTTTCAAGCCCTAAGTATTTACCCTGGAAAGGGCTTTTCATAGCAATAAGAATTGAATTCAATTGGCCTTAGTAATGTGAAATTTAGGGTTGGAAATGAATTTAGGAAGACACCTGCTTTCAAGAGAATCTCGTCCCTTCACTGTCCTGAACCAAGAGTGTTTCTTTCCTGACTGGCATGTTCATCCAGCTTTTTCCCTGAGGACATACTTACTACTTCCCTCAGGCTGAAAAGGGAATGTGTATCACTAAATCTTAATATATTTAACACTCCTGACCATTTAAAAAATCTGCTGAAGTCTATGGTAACTTCCCCTAAAATAAAATGTACATAATTAAAGATATAATTATTTATAAGCAATATCAGGGTTCACATATACAAATCTTAAGTTTTAACTTCAGGCAAATCAGATTTGTTCTTGGACTATGGTGTGCTATATCATTATTTGGATTATTTTGTAATGAATCTAAAATGAATTATTTGAAGCAAAAGTACAAAGTATTTGAACTTCATGATATATAGGTATATAATTTCATTATATATAAAATTTCACTAATATAAACTCTTATTTTATATATGTAATTCCATTGCACTGGAGGTTTCAGTGAGGTCACAGAATTGTAGCTGGAGGATCCTTGAGCAGGTGAGGCACAAGTAAAGATTATGGTGGACATACCTGTAGGTATCTGATATGCGTGCTTTCAAGGCAGTAAGGAAAAGTTCTAGGGGTTGTTCATAAAATGGCAGGCTAAAGTAGAATGGAGGATAATACTGTTTTAGGTGAGAAATTCAAGAAATTAAGGTCAGGGTATGTCCTGGTTTATCCACATGGTGTTGAAATGACTGCGAGTGATAACAGGTGTAATGATTGAGAGAGGAATTACAAGATGTTGGTTGATGGCAACTTCAAGGTGTGGTAGTCATCAGTACAGCTAGGTAGCACAGGCTTCAAAGAGATGGTTTTGTTTGTTTTTTATTTTTTTATATAATACGTTTTTTTTACTGTTAAATTTATTGGGGTGTGTTTGTTATTTTTGATGGATGGAGGAGAAAAAGAGAAATAGTTTGGAAGTGGCAGTGGGACAGTACAAAACACACCTACTAAATTTCTTACGGCCAAAGCATATTGGTTATGTGAGTAAGACATTTCTACTAACAGTGATATTTTTAGAGAATGGTCAGATTTCAATGAACAAAGCAACAGCTAACAGCTAATGCTAGAGGTGTCAAGCATTGTTCTAAATGTTCTCTATGCTTAGTGAGGGTTTAGAATGGAAGGAATTTGCAAGCCTTGGTGGAAGTGTTTGAGAGGGAAGGAAGTGATTAAATCATAACGGAGAGTGTGTGACTACATACGGAGATAAAAGCCCTCATGACCAGTACTTGCTACTCCAAGTGAAATTTATGGAACTGCAGAGTCAACACCACCTGAGATATGAGAAATCCAGAATTTCATGTCTCTTTCCTGACTGAATCAGAAGCTGCATTTGTAAAATTGAACCCCAGATGATAGATATGCACATTAAAGTTTGAGAGGCACTGCTTTAGAGGACTATTGGGGCCTTTCAATTAAGATGAATCCCCTAATAAGAATTAGGAACTAGAAGTTAGGGAGAATATGAAGATACATGTCCAGGTTTAAGAAACTTGTAAATAAATCTTGGTAAACATGATGCCAGTATGTGCTGGGCATGAAACAAAGGCATGCTAGAAGTATATGCAGTGAATTGAATCAAACGTAGGCTGCCATTGTAATGAAACTGCTGATTCACAGGTATGGACATCTTCTTCCCAGTCACACAACATTGCTTGTTTTGTGGTTTGAGTGAGTGAATGTATTTGGCTTGAGTAGAAATATCCAAGATAAAAAAATTGTCAAGAAACTGGCAATAATTAAAGGCTTAAAAATATTATGATAATAATTTGTCTCTCTTCTTTATCATTTAGACTCATTTTAAAAAAGGCCTCCCTGAGTGCATTGAACAGAATAAGGATTTGCCTTAAATTAGCTTATGTTTTTGGGGCATCTAACATTTGGTCATAATGGATATTTGCTTAGAAAATATGATGGATATTTGCTTAGAAAAATAGGTAAAAGAAATCTTGGAAAGTTTTTTTCTATTTATTGGCAAAAACATACCTCAAAAGTTTTATGTGTAATGTGATAGTATATAAACATGAAATAATTCTGCCTTCATTGCAAGGAATTATAAACTAATAAGATTTTATGGTGAAGTTTTAAGGTGAAGTTTTAGATGGCAGACAAGCCCACTACTATATTAGAAAATACTTTTAAACCTTAGGATAATGCCAAATTGACTTTTTATTACTTGAACAGTCACTGAAAATAATATAATCTTGATTATTTTGGACTATCAATAATATGCAGGTTTTCTAGGGACAAGAAAAATTAAGATTTGGAAAGTGGCATATTTAATGAGAGGCTAATCCATTTTATCTAGAATTGCATGAGAATATAAAAATAGAAATCTTTCAGTGACAAATAGACGCCAGAATTTAAATTATTTAAAAATAGGTACATGTGAGTTAATACACAAACACACAGCATTTTAAGAAAAACACGTTTGTGCAATTGAAATCCTAAGATTATGAGACAATGAAAAATAATGAGTTTAGTCCAAAAAAAGTGCTGAAATTTATGAAACAGAGTGTGATAGTCTTATTGTATGAATGACCCCAATTCATGGCTTCCCTATATTATTATTGCCTTTGTCCTGTATCCTTTTCTCCCTCCTCCTCTGACTCTGGGCTTGGCTAAATGACTTGTTTTGATCAATAGGATGCTATACACACAGTACACAGAAATTTATGTGATTGGGGTTGCTGTGTCTTGCACTTTTGTCTTCACTATCAGAAAATGCTTAGGATAGCTTACTGGATCATAAGACACATGGAATAGAGTTGAGTCAGCTCAGTTATTCCAGCCGAATGCCCAGACATGTGAGCGAGTCCAGCCAAGTTCAGCAAAGTTGCCTGGTCAACCCAAAGCTGATCACTGACCTTAGCTGCACTCTGCCAAGTGCAGCTCAGATGAGCAGAATACCTAGCCAATTAAGAGTCATGAACAAAAATAAATGTTTTTGTATGCTCCCAATATTTTGTGGTTGGTTGTTATGATAAAAGTAGGAGAGTGGCATCAATGTATGCGTAACATAGATGCCTATTTTCAATAATACTTTATGTTTTAACATTTCTGTATATTTATGTTGATATACAATTTCTGTATGGGAAAGTTTTACTTTAGTGTTATTCCTACTGTACAAAAGAAGCCCAATTTATAATGAGGCCAATGTGTTCAATTTGTAATAAGGTCATTGGTAATTCATGTTATTGACATTGTTGATATAAAAGTTTGCCTTAATACTGATATAATGAAAATAGTAATAACTAACTGTTGTAGCATTTATTACATGCCAGTACTATTTTAAGTTTTTAAAATATTTTAACTCATATTATTCCCATAGGAATCCAATGCAGCAGCTATAGTAATTTTTACCATTGATAGATGATGAAACTGAGGCACAGAGAAGTTGTGTGACTTACTCAAGTTCACAAAGGATAATAATTGATAGAACAGGGATTTGAATCTAAGTAGTCTGGCTGCAGATTTCATACTCTGAACATGCTGTTGTTAAAATTTGTATTAGGCAGGAATATCTTTTAATTACTAAGAGGCAACCAAAGTGAAAAGAGAGCTCAAATGGAGAAAGAGTAGTTACCTACCATATTTGTTCAACATAAAAGGTTTTTTTAAAAATAATTTAACTTAGAAAATGAGATAATTTTACATATATTTTGTAAAAGAGATTACTAATCTGGTGTCTTCAGGGTAATAATACTCTCTTCTGTTTGTCTCATTACTAAAGTCAAATATGCTAATTTAAATGGAACAATCATAATATGTGATATAACAGATTGGATAGGAATAATAGGCAAGAATACCAGAGGATTAATAAAAAGGCATTAAGTAGTTAGAATTAAAACCTCAAACCTATGATCAGACTATGTTAAAAACTTTAGTCTTTAATAGAGCAGTTTTCCATATTTAGTACACATATGACCCTGCAGAAATCTGGATTTCACCTTCAGACACCAACATGTCCAGATAGGTAAAGAAATCCCTGTGTGCTAAAAGAAATCTTCATATTTTTCCATCCTTGGTCAAAAATTATCTGTCTGTATATTTGTGGGTTTACTTGTGGGTTTTTTATTCTGTTCCATTGGACGGTATGTCTGTTTTCTGAAAATCAAAGCTGTCTTGATTATTGACACTTTGTAGTATAGATTGAAATTGAGGATTTTGGTAACTCCAGTCTTATTCTTTTTATGTAGGATTGTTTTGGTGATTCAGAATCTTTTGTGGTTTCATATAAATATGATGATTCTTTTACCTATTTCTTGCAAGAATATCTGTGGGATTTTGATGGAAATTGTGTTAAATCTGTATGTTGTTTTGGGTAATATGGCCATTTTAACTATGTTGATTCTTCCAGTTCATGAACATGAAATATCTTTCCATTTCTTTGTGTCTTCTTCAATTTCTTTTAGTAGTGTCTTATAATTTTCAGTATATAAGTCCTTTACATTCTTTGAAAACCTTAGTCTGCAAAGATATATGTACTTTAATGTCCACCGCAGCACTATTCACAGTGGCTAACTCATGGAAACAGCCAAAGTGTCCTTTAATAGATGACTAGATAAAGAAGCTGTGGTACATATACACAATGGAATATTACTCAGCGTAAGAAAGGATGAAATAGGGCCATTTGTGACAACATGGATGGACCTTGAGACCATCATGCAAAGTGAAATAAGCCAGACAGAAAAAAACCAAGAACCATATGATTTCACTCATATGTGGAATACAAAGCTGAAAGCAACAAAGAAACAAAAACTTATGGACACAATCAATAGTTTAGTGGTTACCTGAGGGAAAGCAGGGAGGAATTTGGGGGAGAAGGGACAGGCACTCAAATATATGGTGATGGAAAGAGAACCGACTCTGGGTGATAAACACATAACACAACATATAAATGATGTATTGTAGAACTATACACCTGGAACCTATGTAATTTTTACTAATCAATGTCACCCCAATAAATGTAATAACAAAAAAAGAAAGAAGTACACAAACATTTAAAAAATAAAGAAATCTGCATTTACAAAACAGATTTCTTAGTAAATGCAGAATTTCTTGGTGTAATTCTTGATGTAATTACTTGATTTAATGCACATAGTCTCTAGAGCAGCATTGTCCAACAGAACTCTGTGATGATGAAAATGTTCTATGTCTATGCTGTTCACATGTGCCACATTTTCAGTTAAAGAATTGAAGTTTTAATTTTACTTAATTTAAATTTAATTTTAATTAATTTGACTTTCAATAGAAATAACCAATGTGGCTAATGGCTAGTGGTTTTTTAAAATTGAAGTATAATTGGCATACAATGTCCTATTAGTTTCAGGTATACATCATAGTGATTTGATATTTATATACATTATGAAATGATTACCGCAAGTCTAGTTATCGGTTACTATAAAAAGTTATTATAATATTATTGGTATTCCATATGCTATATTTTACATCTGCATGATTTATTCATTTTATAACTGGAAGTTTATACTTCTTAAACATCTTCACCTATTTTTTCCACTCCCACTTCCTCTTTGGTAACCACTAGTTGATTTTTTTGTATTTATGAATTTGTTTTCATTTTGTTCTGTTTTTTAGATTCCACATATAACTGAAATAATAAGGTATTTATCTTCTTTGTCTGAATTATTCACTTAGTATAATACCCTCTAAGTCTATCCATGTTTTTGCAAATGGCAAGATTTCATAATTTTTAATGGCTGAGTAATATTCCATTATATATGTATACCACATCTTCTTTATCCATTTGCCTATTGATGTTCATTTAGATTGCTTCTATATCTTGGCTATGATAACTAGTGTAGCAATGAACATAGGAGTGCCTATATCTCTTCCAATCAGTGTTTGTTTGTTTTTTTGGATAAATACCCACCAGTGGAACTGCTAGATTATATGGTAGTTCTATTTTAGTTTTTGAGAAACCTCCATACTGTTTTCCATCGTGACTACACCAATTTACATTCCCACCAACAGTGAATGAGTGTTCCCTTTGCTCCACATCCTCACCAACACTTAATATTTTTTGTCTTTCTGATAATAGCCATTCTGACAGGTACAAAGAGCTATATCATTGTGGTTTTGATTTGAATTTTCCTGCTGATTAGTGATGTTCAGAATCTTTCCATGTTACTGTTGGCCTTCTGTATATTTTCCTTGGAAAAAAGTTCTTACCTTTTTTTAAATTGTTTTTTTTTTTAAATTTGTTTGTTTATTTGTTAGTTTGTTTCGATAGTATCATGTAATTTATTTTTATGTTTTGAACATAAACCCCTTATCAGATGTATGATTTTCAAATATCTTCTCCCATTCAATATGTTGCCATTTGATTTTGTTGATAGTTTTCTCCATGTGCTAAAGCGTTTTAGTTTGATGTAATCTCATTTGTTTATTTTTGCTTTTGTTACCCTTGCCTGAGGCAATTGGTCCAAGAAAATATTACTAAGACTGATGTCAAAGATCTTACTACCTATGTTAATGTAATCCCCTTGAAAATATCAATGATGTTTTTCACAAAAGTAGAACAAAAAGTTCTAAAATTTGAATGAAACCACACACACACACAAAACATGAATAGCCAAAGCAAACTTGAGAAAGAAGAACAAAGCTGGAGGCATCACATTCCCTAATTTCAAACTATACTACAAGGCCATAATAATCCAAATAGCATGGTAATGGCACAAAAACAGACACATAGATCAATGGATAGAATAAAGAGCCCAGAAATAAGCCCATGCATATACAGTCAGTTAATCTATGACAAAGGAGGCAAAAATATACAATGAGGAAAAGACAGTCTTTGCAATAAATGGTGTTGGGAAAACTGGATGGATACATGCAAAAGAATAAAACTGGACCACTATCTTATACAATATACGAAAATAAATTCAAAATGGATTAAAGACTTGAATGCAAGGAAGAAAACATTGGCTAGTGGCTTTTGTGTTGTATAGCTCTAGAGTAGAAATCAGCAAATGATGACCTGATGGCCAAATGTAGGCATGCCCATTTGTTCACATATTATTTATGGTTACTTTCACTCCACAAAGTTGAATAGTTGTAATAGATGTGCCAAAAATATTTATTCTCTTGTTCTTTACAGAAAAGGTTTGCTGATTCCTAGTCTAAAGCATTCTTTGGGGGAAAATGTCCAGTAATTTGAGTTTTCTTTTAAAGGTAATGGAGAGCCAAAGACGTGTTTTTATAGGAGAATGTGGATGGATTGAATAATGGTATCTAATTTACAAGGCTATTATGGATATTTGTGATATATTATATAAGAATCTCAATAATCAGGACTCCAAAAAACTTATATTTCAGGCATTACTTTATTTTACATCTTGACATCCTTGGACTTATTAAGATTTTAAAATTCAGTTTTAAGGGCTTTTTAAATTCTATCATTTCTATCCTTTGCACTTCTGTTCCTACTGGTTGATTTTTCTCCTGGGTAGAGATTGCATTTTCCTGATTTTTTTTGTCAGCCTAGTGATTTTTCATTAGATGCTGACCATTGTGACTATTACCTTTTGAGTCTTTGACTTTGTTAATTCCTCTAAAGAGTGTTGTACTTTGTTTTGACATATAACTTGGGTTCAGTTTTATCCTTTTGAGAGTTACTTTTAAATTTTATAATGCCAGTTCCTGAGTATCCTTTATTTGAGGACCAATTTAGCCCCACTAGGAAGGTAAGACCCTTCTGTAGACACTAATGTAGGCCTCACATATTATGAAGTCTCTCCACTCTGCAGGTGATATGCCAAGTATGTTCTGCCTTATTTTAGCCCTGGGAATTGTTTGGTCTACAAATTTCCAGTAATTTTTTTTTTTTTTTCTTGAGGCCTCATGAAGTTGTACTCAAGACATGCATGGAATAGTACTCAGGCAAAGACTGGAAGGGAACTTCTCTTCAGGACTCCGTAGCTCTTTCTAGTTTCTTTCTTTCCAGTACTTTGTCTCATAAATTCTAGCTGCTACAACTTCCCTGAACTCTCATCTCTGTTTCCTTAAATGTGGATGACTTGCTGGACCCTGAGTTCCCAATCTCTGCACTGTAGCCTGGGGAATGCCTCCAGGCAGTAATCTGGAGGCATTCATGGAGCTTATTTAATTTGTTTCCCTTCACTCAGAAATCAATTTCCTGTGTTGCCTGTTGTTAAGGTCTGTGAACAGTTGTCTCAAACATTTCACGTGTGTTTCTAAATGTTTCCAGTGGGACAGCAATTCCTATAAGTTAATTCTTCATGGGCAGAAATGAAAGTAAAATAATTAATATTTAAATAACTTAAAATGTTTTTAATAATAAAATAAAATTATTTTAAAACAGGAGCATGTATTTTAAGTGTTTAATTATGTTAGCTAAAATGTTAATATAACTTTAAAAATTTATAAACCTTTCAACCAAGTCAGTAAGAAATTTTATGTGTACAATTTGTTCCTCACATTCTTTTTCATATTTATTCATGATCTGAAGGAGGAATACATTCTTTATCAATTCAAACTATTTCTCAGCCTGAATGAAAAAGGAATAAAAAACCTTTCTATGATTGTAGAAGGAAGTATTCTTATAAAACTACATGGTTTTATGGCTGTGTTGTAATAGTTCTCAAATCTCTGATGAATTGCAGATGCTTTAGTGACTTCCTTCTTTTTATTAGTGAACCTCTTTAAAATCTCATCAGCAAATCTATATTTTCTGAGTGATTCACTTTTATTTCTTAAATCAATTCTAGTTATCATAATAGATAAATTATTATAGGAATTTTATGTATTAGCTGGTCTGTCTTAGCAGTTAAAGTTTGACCCTAGTAGCAAGTGTGAGAACTTTGGCAAGACAATGAAGTGTAGCATGTACTTTTCTTGCAAATTCGTAAAAAATTTCCAGTATATATTCTCATATACCATTTAATGTCTTCAGAAGTTACAAGCGTGATTCTACAATAATATTTGGATTTTTAACATATCGTAAAAACCTTTTAATGGAAGGTTCAATGTTTTAATAAAGTTTTTTAAGTATAACATATTCTCTAGATGAAAAGAAATGTTTAAGTGTATGTTTCAGCCACTCTGATTTACTTTCTCCTTACCATTTTGAAGGAGAAAAAGAATGATGAGATATATAATAAAAACAAAATTTTATTTTGTTGATGGATGGAGGCTTGCCAGTTTAAGGCCTACCTCCAGCTGGAAGGATGGGACCTCTTGTGAAATGGATACTATAGCTGAAATGAATCAATGAATTGGAGACTAATGATTCAATCAAGATGCTGAAGTCTGAGATTGGGTACCAGTGTGAGGTTATAAATCCTATAGCTGCGGTATTATTCCAGCAGGGGAGAGGCAAATGAGCTACAGCACAGGCAGAGAACAGATCATGGAGTGCTCATGGAGAGTTTGTTAAGAGGCAAGAAGAATGACAGAAACCCAGTTCAATCTGATTTAATTCACTTGAAAGACTCAACTGACCTGTAGAGACTATTGACCCATTTGAGACAATTTATTTCAGGGGATAAACATTTCATGGGGTGGACATCTGTAGAGTGCTTGGTTAGATGTCACTTGTAAAACTAATGTTCATAGTATGACAGAAGTATATACTATTATTTTCATAATTTTGTATCAGTCTGTCTATCTATCTATCTATCTATCTATCTATCTATCTATCTATCTAATCTATCTAGTGGGAAAGAAAGGATCAGGGGTAGATTTCTATTCACTAGAGATCTTCTTCTACCTATATGCTATATAATCCTCAAAAGTGTCATGGACACTGTAGAATTGTATGCCTGAAACCTATGTAATCCTTGCTAACAGATGTCACCCCAATAAGTCTAACAATAAAAATGAATTAAAAAAAAAGTGTCATGGAAACATGATTTAAGCATATTCTGATGTGAAATCCCAAAAGAGTAATCTATTTTTGTAACAAAGTATATGCATATGGTGTTCAGCAGAAGTAACACCGGACTTGCTTATGGTTACACAAATGATGCCCCTTTCTATGAGTTGGTAATCTATACCAAATCTTTATTACAAAATCATAAGCATGTATGGGCATTACTTCTGCCAGACCCTGTATATAAATATATGATTGAACGTATGAAATTACTGATATTCAACTAGTTTTGACCTACAAAAATAGCAATTTCATATAATTCAACCTGGTATTTAGTTACCAGATGAAAATGTTTAAAAACAAGGGTATTTGCTGAACTGGTAAATCCATTTGAATCTAAGATGGTACTATCTCTAAGAAAAGGGCCAATCGCTTAATTCTTGGATTTTGCTTTACATTTTGGACTAAATTGAGGGGCTCAAAAAACTTCAAATAAATAATCCCTCCCCCAAGTACAACAATTTCATAAAGGACTCCCACCTTAGAGTTTCTGTATTAAATTTTTCTATTTGCTTTCTAAAAAACTGCTCATGTGTTCATTCTTTAGCTAAGAATCAGATTTTAAAAAGTCAGATTCTCACTCCTCCCCCACCATTTTTCTGTTTTATTCATTTTTTTGTGTGTGTGGGGGAATAGACCTATGGGGGGAAAGATATAGTATTTTTAAATTTGCAGTTGTAAACTTTTAAATTTCTTTTTCTTTCTTTTTATGTCAATGTTTACTTCATATATAATTATTATACTATGTTATTATGTGTACACATGTTTAGTATTTCTGTATTTTACTGTTGGATTCACTCTTTCATCATTATTATTTTCATTTCACTTCTTGCCTTAAAGTCTATTTTGTCTAATACTAATATAGCCATACCAGTTTTATTATTACAGTGTTTATGTGGTATATCTTTTTTTAAAAGATATGTTTATTGTCTTTATTGTGGTGGTAGTTTCAAAAATATATACATGTTAAAATTTATCAAATTATACACGTTATTCATTTTTGAATTCCCCTTCATCTTTCCCCACTTTAAGTGTTCAATTACAGTTGACATTCAATATTATTTTATATTAATTTAAATTAAATAATAATGATTTCCTTAACTAATCTAGTATTCCCCTGGCACTATACATAGTTATTACCATATTATTGACTCTATTCCCTATGCTCTATTTTACATCTCCATGACTATTTTGTAACTGCCCATTTGTATTTCTTAATCCTTTAACCTTTTTCACCCTGCCCCCATCCTACTTTTATCTATCACCCCAATAAGTATCTAGTATTCATCTGATATCATACATAGTTATTACAGTATTATTGACTATATTCCTTATGCTATAACTTACATCCCCATGACTACTATGTAACAACAATTCTGTACTTTTTCCTTCCTTACCCTTTTTCACTCACCCCCAATCTCCCTCCCATCTGGCAACCATCGAAATATTCTCTGTATCTATGATTTTGTTTCTGTTTTGTTTGTTTGTGTATTTTGTTCTTTAGGTCCCACCTATAAGTGAAATCATATGACGTTTATCTTTCTCTGTCTGACTTACTACACTCAGCATAATACCCTCTAGGTCCATCTGTTGTTGTATATGGCAAGATTTCATTCTTTTGTAATGGCTGAGTAATATTCCATGGTATATGTACCTCCTCTTCTTTATCCATTTATCCATTCAGGGACACCTAGGTTGCCTTCGTATCTTGGCTATTGTAAATAATACTTCAATGAACAGATGAAGGCACACGTCTCCTCAAAATAGCATTTTGAGTTCCTTCAGATAAATATCCAGAAGTGAGTTTACTGGGTCCTTCTTTGCCTGTTATAGCCTTTGTGTTCAAGTCTATTTTGTCTGATATAAGTATTGCTACCTCAGCTTTTCTCTTCACTTCCATTTGTGTGAAATATCTTTTTCCATCTCCTTATTATCAGTCTGTGTGTATTTTTCAATCTGAAGTGAGCTTCTTGTAGGCAGCATAGGTACAAGTCTTGTTTTCTTATCCATTCAGCCACCCTTTGTCTCTTGATTAGAGCATTTAATCCATTTACATTGAAAGTAATTGTTGATAGTATGTAGTTATTGCCATTTTATTATTCATAATTTTGATCTTTTTTTCTTTTCACCTTAAAGAAGACTCTTTAGGATTCCCTGTAATAATGGCTTGATGATGATGAACTTTGCTTCTTCTTGTCTGAGAAGCTCTTTATCTGTCCTTCAATTCTAAATCATCGCTTTGCTGGGTAGAGTAATCTTGATTGTAGGTCCTTGCTTTTTATCACTTTCAATATTCTGTGCCAATCTCTTCTGGCTCACAGGGCTTCTGTTGAAAAATCAGCTGATAGTCTTATGGAAGCTCTCATAGGTAATTATCTGCATTTCTCTTGCTGCATTTAAGATTCTTTCTTCATCTTTAACTTTTGGCATTTCAATTATGATGTGTCTTGGTGTAGACCTGTTTGTGTTCATCTTGTTGGGCCTCTCTGTGCTTCTTGGGCTTGAATATCTATTTCCTTTGCCAGGTTAGGGAAGTTTTCCATCATTATTTCTTCAAAAGGTTCTCAATTCCTTGCTTTCTCTCTTCTCCTTCTGGTACCCCTATGATGCGAATGTTGTTACACTTGATGTTGTTCCACAGACCCCTTAAACTACCCTCATTTTATTGGATTCTTTTTTTATTCTGCAGTTCTGATTGGGTGTTTTCTACTACCTTATCTTCTAAATCACTGATTCCATCTTCTGCATCATCTAACCTTCTGTTTATTCCCTCTAATATATTCTTCATTTCGGTTATTGTATTCTTTATTTATGACTGGTTCTTTTTTGTTTTCTAGCTCCATTTTTATGTTTTTTGTCTCTTTGTTGAAGTTCTCCCTGAGATCATTGAGCATCCTTATTACCAGTGTTTTAAACTTTGTGTCTAGTAGATTGCTTGTCTCTATTTTGTTAAGTTCTTTTCCTGACCCATTGTTCCATTAGTTTATTTGGGATATGTTTCTTTGTGTCCCCATTTTGGCTACCTCACTGTGTTTGTTTCTATGTATTAGGTAGGGTTGCTCTGTCTCCTGGTCTTAGTAGAGTGGCTTTATGTAGTAGGTATCCTGTTGGGCCTAGAGGTGTAGTCTCTCTGGTCAGCAGAGCCAGGGGCTCCAGTTGTGTCCCTTGTGTGGGTTGTGTGTGACCTCCTGTTTTAGTTGAGACTTACTTCCTGTTAGCACATCAATGGATGGAATTAACCCTCCGATTCGTTGGTATAAGGACTGGTCATGACTACAGTGGAGGAGTTATGGTGCTGTGACTGACCCTACAGAGCTGTATTTGCTTTAGCAGCTTTCTGGTGCCTGCTCAGTCTGCCTTTTGGATGTGTTGACCTTGGGGTCACCAGGTGATGCTTTAGCTCGGTCCAAAGCTGCCCACTGGGCATGCCAGCCCTGGTACTTCCTGGGAGGGGACCCACTGTGGGCCAAGTTCAGCCTGTGCCCTGCCCAGGGTCACCTGGCATAAGCCACAAAGCAATCTGTAGATGACTGCCACCTGTGCTGTGCTTGGATGTGCCTCAAGAAGCCAAGATGCAAACATAGGCTGGCTGTCACTGGTGCCAGGCTTAGGGTTGCTCAGTCAGAGGTATAAAGCATGCTAAAGTCAGGTGCTGCTTGTTAGGACTTTGTGAACCTTTGAGAGATATTAGGAAAGTCAGTAGCATAATATAAGACAAGTCATTTATATGGAAAATCCACCAGAATTGGCTCAGGTGTGCCTGAACTTTGGCTAGGGCAGAGTCTCAGAATCACCAAGGTGAGGTGAATGAATAGTGTTAGGCAGGATGATGAAGACTCAGATGTGGCAGCTGCCTGTGTCTGTATGCCAAGAAGAACAAGGCTCAACAAAAAAATAATGAATACTGCCAGCACTTCAGTCTAGGAGAAAGCTGTCCCTCTAGCTCTCATCCTGAAGCCAGACAACTCAATTCCTGCCTGTATGTCCCCAAGACCTTTTAAGCTGTTTCCCTAGCACTGAAGCTCAGAGCAAATTAGTCCATCAGAGAGTAAGTTCATGCATGGGCCCTTTAAGAAGATTGCCTGGTACTACAGCTGCCCTTTGATTCACTAAGGGCAGCTGTAGTCCCAGCTCACAAATTTCCTCTGGCTTTCATAGCCAGAAGTTATTGGACTTTTCTTCCTGGCACTGAAACCCTGGGATGGGAAGCCTGGTGTGGTGCTAGGACCCCTCTTATCTTCAGGGGGATCTCCATGGCGAGATAACCCTCCCAATTTTTAATATCACACAGCAGTGCGGGAACAGCCCCTTTTGCATCCCCTCCTACCAGTCTCAAGTTGGCTTCTTCTACATGTCCTTAGTTGTGGGACTTTGATTTTACTCAATTCTCAGTTATGGTTGTTCTATAGTTTAGTTGTAATTTTGATGTGGTTGTGAGAGTAAGTAAGCTCAGTGTTTACCTACTCCACCATCTTGACTGAAAAAATCCACATGCTATATCTTTTTCTTTCTTTTTACTTTTACATATCTTTGCTCTTATATATAAAGTAAACAGCATACAGTTAGTTTTTTTGTTGTTTTTGTTTTAGTTATGTTAATTTTATAAAACCCTAGTTGAACAATCACTGTCATTTAATTATAGTATTTGCTTCATTTACATTTAAGGTAGTAACATGGTTGGTTTTACATCTACTATCTTGCTCTTTGTTTTTATTTGAAGCATCAGTCCTTTCTTCCTTTTGCCCTGCTTTTTGACCTTTAAAGAGTTTAAAGAAGGTGTTGTGTAATCATATTTATGTAACAGAAAGATAATATAGAAGTTATAGATGGAGCTGATATTTGAATAAAGAGATCAGTCAGCAGGCTATGGTAGAGAAATGACAGTGACCTGAATAAAGGCATTGATAGTAGGAATGAGAAGAGGGAATACATTTGAGACATATTTTAGAAAGACAATACGAGGTCAGACAATTAATTTCATGAACTCATCCTAGCAAAAGTGCTATGTACCTCATTGTTGAATATCACTATGGCCACCTTTGAAGTACTCCCCTTGGGAAGCTATGCACTGACACAAGTTCATGAACCTGCCACTGTATGCTTACAACTATGCAAACAACTCAGTAAGATTTGTACAGTGCAAACAACTCAGTAAGATTTGTACAGTGCTGTCAACATAAGTGCTCAGTGGCAAGTTTGTAAAATTCATTGTCAGATTCTGGGGATGACAAGAGCTCTGATGGCCATTCCAGAAAGAGTCCGAAAATTGCTTTGATGGAGGACTAGGCACTGGTGTTAGTGCACAGCTTCCCAAAGAAAGTACTTCAAGAGTGGCCATAGTGATATTCAGCAATGAGGTATATAGCATCTTTTCTAGGATGAGTTCACAAAATTAATTGTCTGATCTCTTATGTAGGACTGGAGATGGGGACTGAAAGAGAATTTTAGAATAATTAATTTTTTTCCTTCCTTCCTTCAAGGGTTGGTCTCTATGTCCAATGGTCTCAACCTGAATATTCTATGGGCTTTTCTACTTTTTTAGTTGAACCTTATCTAGTAGTGTGGAAGCCCTACTCACTAGCTGACATCTGTCTCACTTTCATGACTGAACCGTAAAATCCTGTCAGTGACACTTGTTTCTGTGTAGATTCACCATGATTAGAGAACTATTTGTGAGCTACCTCCAGTGTTTTCTTCCTTAAGCATAAATGACAATGCTGAGGAGACAGTTTTCCCCAATGCCTTCTACAATCAAATTGATTTTCCTAAAGGACTTTTTCTTCTAGGATTTATTAAATAAGGTATTAAAATATAATATTACATCAGAGGTGATTAAATGGAACAACTCTAAATTGCCTCAACTAGAAGATGTTGGAATATAGTGTATAGGCCTTTATGTTCCCAGCAAGAGTATCCCAAGTAAATAAAAGCCTATCTATCAGCTGTAAACACACATTTCTTGGTTTCAGAAACACACATAAATCCAATGGCTGCCTTTGGTTTTGGTCTCTGGTTTTATAAGAAGTCTTGGCAGGAGTTTTAAATATATTTTCTTATATTAGCAAACTATTGAATAAGGATGAAGACATAAAATGCTTTTTCAATTGTATTTGGATATTTTATTTTAAATTAATTTCTTAAATTTTTAATTCTCTCTGCCTTAGTGTACTTTTCTTGTACTTAGACTAATAGCATAATTTCTAATTTTTATTTAAAGGGATGTCTCTGGGGTTTTCGCCAATACATTTATTTAAATTATTTTGGAGCATAGACTAAATGTTGCTTCCAAGAGGCTACTGTTTTGATTTATACCCATATGATTTCAAAGGAATTGTTACGTTCCAGACAGAAATATAACTGGTAGAATGAGCCCACCTTCTCTCACAGAAATGTTACAGACTTTGTCTTCAGAACACTGATGGTATTTACAAGTCGTTGGTGAAATAAGGATCAAATGTGTTGCTCAAACAAGCTTGAGTGGATGTAGCCTTTTTGCTTATCTATGCAATCAAAGTATCTGCTACTTCAGAGCAAGAAAGAAAATAGTGGCTCAAGTTATGTGAATAAGTTGTAATAATGAAGACTCCTTGGTTGCAAGGAACCAAAATTTGCTACCTTCATTTGTTCAAGAAAAACAGGGATTTATTTAAAAGGGTAAAAGAAATTCTCACATTAACCAAAGAGCAGAAGCCATAACTGAATTTGGCTGGGATTCACTGGGCTGGAGATGCATTCTTAGAGGCTGTGGTGCTCAGCTGCTGCAGGTCATTGGATTCATGCTGGTGTTTGGCTGTTAATATGACTTTGCAACTCCTTTGTGTATGTGTACTTTTTCTCTTAGGCCTGGTATAACCACATACGGATTTGGAGGTAAGCAGGAGAGAAAAGTTTTAACCAGGGACTGGGGGAGTGCTGAACACTGAACAATTGAGGAAAGATTATATGATTGGTCTTAATTAAGGTATATCACTTCTGAATAAACTAATTTTTATAATACTGCCAGCATCTACCACGAATGAGGCATAATATTAAAAATTCTATCCAGTTTGTTTTTGTGGGGAAAATGGAATAGTTCAGGCTCTCTCACCACTCTTCTACTGGAATGATGCTCACCTGTTATGTAACCATGACGTGCACTTTCCCAGGTGGCAGCCATTTTGTTGTTCACGTGCCTTATGAGCTGGCTTCTTGGTTGCCTGTCACCTGTGTTCTCTTGCCTTTGTAAGGTGATGAGATTTGCTGGGGGTGGGCTATGACCTATGAGCTATGGACTACTGAGAGAGAACACCTGATGTCATTTTGCTGCTGCCCCGCTTCTGGAGTAAAGGCTATATTTAAGTTGCCTGTGGCTTCTTGCTGCTTCTTGGGTCTGCCTGGATCCAGTGCAAACCTCCCTGGCCTCGGTCTTGCAATACTGTCTTATTTAATTTAATCTTGAAATGATTTAAACTTGAAAAGACTATACCTGTTTTAAAGATAAAGAAACCAGATCTCATAGAGAGAAGACAAATGACTGATCTATCATTAATAGATTAAAATAAATTCCAAAACAATTTCCTACTGCATTTTTAAGTTGTTTTAAATAAAATAATTTTTATGGGATAAATTAAATTCATATATTGAAGTCCTAATTCCCAGTATCTCAGAATGTATATTTGGTGATAGGGCTTTTACAGAGGTAACTAAGGGGATTATATGGTGGGCCCTAATCCAATGTGACTGGCATCTTTATAAGAAGAAATTAGGACACAGACATATACAGAGAGAATATCATGTGAAGACACTAGAAGAAGATGGCCATCTATAATCCAAGAGAGGCCCTCAGAAGAAGCTAATCCTTGATTTTGGAGGTTTAGCCTTCGCAGAACTGGGAGGAGGCTTAAACAAATTTCTTGATTAAGCCACCCAGTCTGTCATACTTTGTTATGGCAGCCCTAGCGAACTAATACAGGGATCATTCAGCATGTTTGAAATGGTGGTCTTTTTGCCTTTTAAAAAGAGTTTCTAGCAATCATAACACATTTGTGGAACCAAAAGACATAAATAATCTAGAAAATTTTATTCTTTGTAACATTTTAAAAGATCACTTATGTTAAATTATAGGGCCATCAGTGTTATATTGATCTTCTGCTTCCTTTTCAAGACTTAAGTATATCCTTCCTGTATAGCTTTACGAGATGGTGATAGGCACTTTACAACTGTTATTTCAGAAATTCTTCTTGCCCCTGTTCATTGATGTTCAAAAGTTCATTAAAGAACAAAGCCTGTTTGACTGCTATTTGGGTACATTTCTCTCATTTGCAAAAATTTGGATGAAAGGACAATATGAATTGGAGAGGAGTGTGAAGATTTCAAGCACATTTTCTTTCCAGGAGAACTTGTAGATACTTCTCACTTGGGCTTAAACAGGAGACTAAGTAAATATCCACAAAGGTTTCTTCTACATAATATGAAATTTTACTGTAGGGCTAGTACCTAATCCCAAAGCAGCATGAAAGTCATACAGTAAATCTTTAGGTACGGATTGATCTCTCCCCCCCCTCCCCCCCACCTTCTTGTATGTTAAGGTAGATGAAGACTTAACCTGCTTTATCTGTGTCTTGTAATGTACAATTATATATTGTATTTTGTTGTTGAAGGTGCATGTTCTCTGTCCTCATCTTTGTGTGTACATATATCTGTGAGGTTCCTGGATCTTTTGACACTCTTGATCGTTCTCAATGCTGGAGAATTGTGCCTGGGGTATGCTTTTAAGCTGAAAGGCATCTGTTAGAAATCATTTTCTCACTTAATTACTAAAATGGCTCTTCAAATGTAATTTGATATTAAATTCCTATAGTATATTGTAGGTTTCATTTTTTAAGAACACTAACACAATGGACAAATGTTTTCCATCAAATATGTTTGATGACTGATATTTTAACCAGTGAAATGAAATGAGATTAGTGATGCCAGATTTTGCTTCTCCTTTTTTCCTCTCTTCATTTTTGTTTAAAGAAACGACTGTTTAAATTACTAGGCTTGGAGAAGTGCAGCTGCTTTCTTTATGTGCTGCATAATTTTGCTCTCTTGATTTCCTGGTTTAGTTGGCAAGGTTTCTAAATCAATGTTTAAGTAGGAAAATGTCCCGACCAACTGAAAAACCCTTGTGGTTCCTAAATACATTTATGAAGCAATGCTTGATAATTTCCCAAATAAGAGAGTATTGTAGCTGTTTGAAACGTGTAACATACATTTCTCTGGGGAGCAGGGTATTTTTTATTTTTAATTGTTTCTTGGTGAGGCTAAATGCTGGTAACTACCTGTCAAAATTTAAAATCTAAATAATATCAGCTTAAGAAAGAGAAATGACAATTTCCAAAATAAGCAGTTTTTCAAGAAGGCTTTATAGCAATTGTTTAGCAAGAAAGAGGTAGAACTTGGAGTAGGGATTTCTTGGAGGAATTCAAGTCGATGATCTCTGACAGTGTATAACAGGCTAACATTTGTGAACTTTGTTCATTTCTGCCGCCCCTAAATCCACAATAATATACTTTCATTCAACATACTGGCCAAGACATTTTCATCTTAACTGTTGACTCAGACAATCCTAAGTAGCTAAAATAAATAAATAAATAAATAAATAAATGAAAGAAAGTTGTAACTACCAATCACTTATTTTTCTCTGTCAACTCAGGAAGGACTGATTCAACCACAACTAACTCTACTCACAACTTATGCCCCTTTCCAAACTCCCTTTGCCAATTGGATATTTGAGTCACTCCCTTTCTTGGCCCCTTCTGCTGTCGCTGTCCTGATTAACTGTATCAAGGGGGAAATATGATCAGGTAATCTTGGCTGTAGTTATGTGACTCATCTGCTGGTTGGACAGAATCAGAAACAAGTGAAAATGTCTACTGCTCTACTAGAGGTCCTTGCCAGGCTGCCTTAAGAGTGCTAGAAGGCTGTAAATAACCCTTGGCTCATACTCGAGTTCTTTTAGGTCAGACTCTTGGCTGATGTGCAAACCTTGCTGTCAACATAGAATCATGAGCCTACCTCTAAACCCCTTGATATGAGAGGAGCTCTGTTTGATGGTCTCAGCTTCAGTGAAGGTGACATGACTGTCTGCTTAGGCCACAGGATGTTCTGCACTGATGACAGTCTAGGCTTATTATGCGTGTCAGCTGTGGGCTTAGAGAGAGCTTAGCAATTAAATTCCAGGAGAGGATTCACTGTGGAAACTATGTGGTGCATGAATACTCTTGAAAGCCCCTTAAGTCAGGGTTTTCTTATATGACACTGTGTCCATGTGAAAGAGTCCATGACAGGCAGAGAAGGAAGAGAGGGGAGATATGTACAGTGAAAGGAAGAATGTATGTGTTTTTAAAACAAAAAGTTCTGGTGAAGTTCTGGTCCCAACTGTGTTTGGAGGATTTCAGGCTTTGTGGATGAGGGCAGGTATCAGAGCACAGACATTGCCTTCTGCTTCTTGTAGAACAATTGAATAAACTGGATAATTGCATGGATGTGGTAAGCTGTAATTATAGACTGTGGTTCCATGTGCAGGAGGAACATATTGGACCTGATTGGATGCCTAAAGTATCCAATAAATCACTAAAATGTAAAAGTGACTTCAAAAGATGACAATTAAAACTTTAACCTACATCACAATAGAGACTAAAAATTGACAGCCAACTTTCTGCAAGTTTTCCTTGTTCTCACATCCCCATTATTTACCTGTCTGATTAAAAATTAGGATTTTGAATATGAGAATTAAATGCTGAGTGAAGACAGGCCTATACTATTGCTGCATGATATTTAGATTTCATGATCTCATGAAGTGCTATATAGAGATAGTTCTTGATTTACAAAACTTGTCATGTGTGATTCTTACATGCTTGTCTAGCTTTCTCTCTCCTCCATACCTACTTCATCTCATCTCACTCTGCTGCTGTAGACCTTTGTCCCAATTCTGACCTCTCAACCTTCTGCCCTCTCCACCATAATTTATATAGGAATCCTTGTTTCTGGTCACAAGAATTCCTATCAATTAGTTGGCATTAGGAAAAATCCTGGCCAGGACCAGGATATTGTACAACTTTAGGCAGCATTCACATAAAATACAATGTGAATGGTTTTCCCTGGAGTTGTGCAAAATGTCTGGTCCTGCTCCCGCTTCTGGTTTCCTTGGTGGCAAGGGAGTGTGAAATGGTCCTATCCATGACCACTGTCACTGCTACAACTTGAGGAGGTGGCCCTGGCCATCCTAGATGGAATTCTAATTTCCTATTGAATAGGTTGTACAGAACTCACTGTACTATGTGGTCAGGGGACATTATAGGGTAAAAAAAAAAACCCAAAACAAACAAACAAAACCCCCCAAACAAACAAACAAAAACCCCATCCCAGAAGAACTGTGTAGGAATCTGTGTGTTTTGGTAGTTGGATCCAAGTTTCAGGCAACAAATTTAGGATGGAACTTTTGGAATAGCCCTTTTTGGTAATTTAATAAGGTGGTTATATTTTATATCAAATAAATGGGGTTGCTCTTCTTGCATGGTTTTCTTTAGTTGAATTTTTATGACTACTCATATACATATAATATTTTACAGAAATTCCTGAATGTGGCATTATCATATATACTGAAATTCTTCTTCTTCTTTTTTTTTTTTTTTGGCAACTTTTATTTTTTCTCCTCCTTCTCCTCCTCTACTTCTTCCTCCTCCCCCACCTTTTCCTCCTCCTCCTGCTCCTTTTCCCCCTTCTCCTCCTTCTCCCTTGTCTTTTCTTGGCTTGGCTTCCCGTCTATTCTCCCCCTACCCCAACTTCACTCAGATCGCTTTCTACATCCCCTAAGAGCCCAAGCTGACAATCTTGTATGTGTCCTCCTGTGTGTTTATCTATGCTTATACAGTTATAGAGAAATGCATGGTACATACATGCTCATACATATGCTTATATAACTGTATATAAATACTACACACATACAGTTTGGTCAATATTTCTTTCTTTTAAAAGTATTGCATTATATATACTTCTGTGCATTTTGCTTTATAAGTCATCAGGTATTTATTTTAATGGCTGTATAATAGTTTTGTGGTGTGGATGTGTCAAAGCTATCTAAATCTCTCACCTGTGGGTGGGGATTCACTTTGTTTCCCATGTTTGGGTAGTAGTGTTGCACCAAACACTCTTGCTCCTATTTCCTGTGGTTAATGGCCCTCACATAATGCTACCTTTCATTTACATAAAACACATCCCTAGGAGTCACTTGGCTCTGTTAAAATACATGAAGATTCTTAATTTAAATATCGATATTGCCAAGTTGTTGTCCCCCAAGTCTTCAGTATTTCATTCATATTCTCACCAACCATGTGGGAAAGTACTTTTGCCCCCATATCCCTGGCAGCAATATGCATTATCAGACTTCTTCATTTTGCTTGTCTAATATATCCTTGTTATTTTAATTTTAATTTTCCGGACTGCTAGTTTATTTTAATATATTTCTTGGTTTTGCTTTTCTTTGAACTGCATATGTTTCTTATCTTGTGCATATTTCAATTGGGTTGTTTTTCCATATTGTAAATTTGGAAGACAAAAACCATATAAAAGACACAAATGTTCTGTTTCCTCCATTGCATGTATTTTTTGACATTGATTGTTTATTTAATAGATGTTTTGCTCTCTTTTGCTACATATTTGCAAAAGTTGGAGCCAAATAGTTTCTTTGTTTTTATACTTTTTAATTGTCCAATCTTATTTAAAAGGGTTTCATCCACCTAGATTGTATAACCTATATATTGCTGTATTTTCTTGTAGCATTGTAATTATTTTATTTTTTTGCCCTTAAGTTTTTATTAAAACTGTTATTTAAAATACAACCTCCTTTTTCAATGAATTAAAATAGTATATTTGTCCAATTAAATTCTCAAATATGCTGACATCAATGATTCTATACCTATGATCTTCTGTCTATTCCTAGGCCAGTACCATGTGGACTTAATCATAGTTGGCTTAATAGAATTTTTTGATATCAGGTATTAATAGAAAAAAATCTCCCCTTGCCATTCTTCTATTTTAAAAACTTAACTATCTTCTGGGATTTATTTCTTCCATGAAAATTTTGTGATCATTTTATCCAATGCCAAACCCTCCTTAGCATATGTGTGTATGCATGTATGTATGTATGTATGTGTATATGTATGTGTATGTGTGTGCATGCATGCATGTGTGTATATCATCTACAACACACTCAGTTAGTCAGAAAAAGTCCAGCCATAAATGCTTCTATTTTTTTATATACATGGCTGGATACTTTCTAGTAGCCCTGTAAGTGTATGTATTATATATGAGGGGGGACACCCAAAGAACTGAATTTATTTATATGATTTGTGTATTTATTTTTGCATTTGTAAACTTCAATCACCTTCAAAGTACTCTCCATTTGATGTAATATACCCATCAAGACACTTTTTCCACTGTTTGAAGTAGTTTTTGAACTCACAGATTTTGATGCTTTTTAGTGCTTCTGTTGCTTTTTTGTTTTACCTCTTCCACGTCAGCAAAACGTTTTCTATTGAGGGCTTTTTTTCATCTGGAGAATCAAACAAAAATGAAGTTTCTTGCACCAAGATTGAGTGAACAAGGAGGGTGGGGCACAGGGATCGTACCATTTTTAATCAAAAACTGCCAACACTCAGCATGGTGAGGGCAGCTGTGTTGTCCTAGTGGAAGAATCAGCCATCTCTTTGCAACAATTTTGGGTGTTTCTTCTGCAAATCATGATGAACCTTCTCAAAACCTCCAGATAAAATCTTTGGTTGATCTGGAGGAACAAATTCCAAGTGCACACTCCCTCTTAGATCAAAGAAAGATAATTAGTTTGTTTTGCCCCTCCCCCTAATATCTATCATCTATGATAACATTTTCTGTTTGCTTTTGATAGTAGTCTGTATTACTTTTACATGATATCCTTTACTTTCCATTTTACTTGAAGTTTTTAGTAAGAATGACCTCTGAGTTTTAGAATATCTGGATTCTCTTTGATAAAACTTTATTTAAAAATTTTACATTTATATTCAGAAGGAAGTTATCCTTTCCTGGGTTATCCTTACCATGTTCTAAAATAAAAATTGTACAGGATTCATAAAATAAATTGGAAGAGCTCTCTATATTTTTCTGTGGACTAGATTAGTTGAATTAACATTTTATTTTTTAAAACTTAACATACAGTGAACTTTATTTTTGGTGTACAGTTCTGTGAATGTTAATACATGTAATTTATGAAACTACAACTAAAATCAGGATTTGTCACCCCCAAATCAGTTACATTACCCCAAAAAACTCCCTTTCAAATTCATACCTTGATGGTTAGCCCTGGAAAACACTGATTTGTTCTCCATCACTATAAATGGAGTCTTTTCAAGAATGTCAGGAAACAGACTATATAACCTTTGAGACTAGCTTCTCTGAGACTGGTTTCTTTTATTCAGCACAATGCCTTTGAAATTTAGCCATGTTGTTTTCTGATTCCGTAGTTTGTGTTTTTATTCATTCAGCTGTTGAAGGACTTTTGGGGTTGTTTCCAATTGTTGATGATTATGAATACAGCTGCTCTAAACATTTATGTACAGGTTTTTGTATACACTTAAATTTTAATTTCTCTCAAGTAAATACCTAAGTGTGGGATGACAGAGTTATAAGATAAGTGTGTAATTTAACTATAAAGTTAAGCACCGAGGAACTGTTTTCCAAAGGAGCTGTGTCTTCTGCATTTCCATTACCAATGTATGTGAGGTCTAGTTGTTCAGTATCCTCAATATTTTTTATTTTGGCCATTCTAATAGGTGTGCAGTGGCACCTCATTGTGATTTTAATTTGCATTGACCTACAGGCGAATGATGTTAAGCATCTTTTCATACATATATCCTCTATGGTGAAGTTTATGTTCATGTCTTTTGCCAATTTTAAATTGGGCTGTTTGCTTAGTGTTGTGTTTTGAGAGTCTTTGTATATTTTCGTTAAAAGTTCTTTTTGGGTAAGTGATCTGCAAATATTTTCTCCCAAATTGTGGCTTGTCATTTCTGTGTTCTAACATTGTCTTTCAAAGAGTAAAAGTTTTAATTTTGATGAAGTCTGATTTATCGACTTCTAATTTTATGGACTGTGCTTTGGAGTCATACTCATAAACTCTTCTTAATTGCAGGTCATGAAGATTTTCTGTTATGATTTGTTCTAAAAGTTTTATAGTTTTATGTTTTACATTTACATCTATGATCTAATGGATCTATGATCTGTTTTGAGTATATTTTGTGTAAAGTATAATTAAATTTTGTATTAGTCTGAGTTTACGTTTTTGCATATAGATATCCAATCTGTCCAACATGATTTAAAGAAATGACTATTCTTCCTCAATTACATTACACCTCAGTCAAAAATCAATTGGCCATACCTGTTTGTGTTTGTTGGTATTAACACATTCACTATTCTAGTCCACTGATCTATGTATTTATCCCTTTTATTAGCACACTGTGTTTTGATTAATGTAGTTGTATAGCATGTCTTAAATACAGATAATGTGATTCTTCTAACTTTTTTCTTTTTAAAAAAAATATTTGGCTCTTCTAGTGTTTGCTTTTCTGTATAAAATTTAGAGTAGATTATATCTATTAATACAAAAAACACTAACTGAGATTTTGATTAGAATTGTGTTAAACCTATAGAATTGTTAGTGGTGAATTGACATCTTTACTGTTTTGAGCCTTCCAATTCATGAATATAGTATGTCTTTACATTTATTTAGGTCTTCTTTCATTTCTTTCATCAGAGTTTTGCAGTTTCATCAGAGCAATAAAATTGTGATATATTTAAAGTGTGTGATGTGATGATTTGATATTTGTTTACATTGTGAAGGGATTTCCTACATCAAGTTAATTAACACATTCATTACTTCACATATTTCTTTTTTTATTTTGTTTTGCTCTTGGTGAGAACACTTAAGTTTTGCTTTCTTAGCAAATTTCATTTACACAATAGTGTTATCAACTATAGTCACCATGTTATGAATTAGATCCTCAGACCTTATTCATCTTATAGGTGAAAGTTTGTACCCTTTTACTAACTTCTTCCTCTTTGCCCCACCCCTTTGTCTCTGGCAACCACCATTTTTTATGAGTTTGACTTAAAAAATTTCTTCTTTAAGATTCTACATGTAAGTGACAATATTTTTTTCTTTCTTTTTCTGTATTAATTTACTTAGCATAATGCCCTCCAGGTCCATTCATCTTGTCGCAAATGTCAGGGTTTACTTCTTTTTGAAGGCTAAATAGTATTCCACCATCATCAATATAAATATATTATATTGGTATGATATATCACATAAAATATATCACATTTATACTTATTCACTCATCTGTTAATGGACACTTAAGCTGTTTCCATGTCTCGGCTATTGTGAAAAATTCTTTAATGAATATGAGAAAGTAGATTTGTCTTTGAGATAGCAGTTTCATTTCCAGTAGATATATACAAGGGCTGTCTGGAAAAAATTCAGCCATAAATGCCTTTGTTTTTCATATTACATGGTTGGACATCCCTTGTACTTAGGAAGTGGGATTGCTGGATCTTATGCTGTTTCTATTTTTAATTTCTTGATGAAACTCCACACAGTTTTGGTCTTCTTATTAAATTACATGAGTTCTTCATATATTTTGGATATTAATCACTTATTGTATACATGGTTTGCAAATATTTCTTCTTCCATAGGTTACTGTTTCTTTTTTCTTTTTCTATTTTTTTTT
>PVJL010001367.1:0-208582 GCA_004026885.1 Lyroderma lyra | reverse complement strand
GTCAGTGCCAAGACCATTGTCAAGGAGATTACACCCTATATTTTCTTCTAAAAGTTTTACAGTTTAAGTTTTTATGTTCAAGTGTGTAATCCATTTTGATTGATTTTAGTTAACTCTTACTTTCAACTTTTCTTTATCCCTGTAAAGTGTGATTTTTTTTTTTGTAAGTAGCAATAGCTTGTTTTCTTTCACTTTACCTTATGATCATTATTTAGTTTTTTTTTTATTGGCCTTTAACTCTTATTTTCTTACTGTTTTGATCAAGTTAATATTCATTGTATTTCCTGTGTTAATCTGGTAGTTTACCATATTATTGTGATCCATTATCATTAAATTGTTTCTCTAAGTCTAAACTATGATAAATACAAATTTCTTTATGTATATAAAAACAAGATACTATTATCCCCACTGATAGTTTCTCTCACTAAAACGTTTATTTTCTCTCCAATGAAATGAGGTAGGGAAAATACTTTCACTGTCTTTTTTTCTTCCTTCCATTTTTTCATATTTAGAATTTTCCTGGAGTATATCCTTACTGTTTTAAGGATTTTTGATACTTAAATTTCATGTTTTCAGAGAATCAATTATTCATTATTTTTTAACGACATTTATATAGTTGCCCTGCATATAATAGTTATATATAATGTGTATAAATGTATGTGTTTTTGTGCACAAATATGTAATATATAAATTATAAAGTATATGTATGTATATGAGTATGTTTGTCTGTGTGTGTGTATAAATTATAAGGTTCATTGCTCAACACACTTTCTTCCATTATTTCCAAATCATGAGATCAAGTTCAAATTCATTTATTGTATATTTATAGTCATGTCTCTTATTTTTTTTCCTGTGGTATACCTGAGTGATAGCCTTTATGAATTCTTACATATTTCTTTCACCTTAATAGGTGAATATCTTGGTTGTGTTTATAAATATTGTGAATCAAATGATTTCCTTTAGTTGTAGTTTTTATTCTTCTGTCTCCTAATTGTAAGTATGAGAGAATGATCTATTTTCTTATGTAGGCAAGTTATTCCTTTGTGTGAGTTCTTGTAATATTTTCTGTTTTTTTAGAGTTGCAGAATTTTACCAGGCTGTCCCAAGTGTATGTTTTTATTCAACAACCTAGCCTGGAATTCATTGAACTCCAATTTGATCTTTTTTTATTTAAGGAAATAGTCTGTTATTTGTTAAATTATTACTTTATTTTTATTTTGTGTCTTCACTTTCTGCATTCCTACAATTTGCACCTTAACTTTTATTATCTTTTCCCTCATAATTATCATAGTTTCCTTGTAATTTTCATCCCTTTATATTTTGATGTATCTCTTTTATTTGATCTCTTATGCCACTAATTTTGGTCTCAATGTCTGGATTGTTTAGTAGGAGTATCTTTTTTCTCTGTCAAACAACTTTTTTTAATGTTGTATTCGAATTGTCTTTTGTGTTTCTATTTAATTCATTTGTCTCTTCTAGCAACTCTGTTCACTGTGCCTAAATTTGTTCTGTTTAGATGGTCTTTGTCTCTCTAACAGCTGGCCTCTGTTTTTGTTGGATTCCTAGGACTCAGGTGTGATTGTGGTGTGCTGAGTGTTGGGGCAGTCCTAAAATAACTTTGAGAGAAAGCTGTCTCTCCTGTGTGCTACTGACATAGAGGCAAGCAGATGTAAGTTCACTGTTGAGGCACCTGGAGTGAAGAAAACCTCTGGATCCTTGAGTTCCTTTTGTTGAAGGACTGGGTTCATTATTGTGCCCCTTATTGGTTTTTTAGAAATAAGAAAGTAAAGTTGTTAATCTGAGGATTGATCTTGACCTTGCTTAGGAATACACAGATTTTTAACAATCAACTGGTCTACCTAAAGTCTACCAGTTAATAATTCTCACCCTTAGTTCTAGTGTCAGATTCTTAACCAATGTGAAAGGGAGGCACTCTTATACCTATTCTCTCCACTAGAACTTCTAGAGAAACCAAGAGTTTATTTGTTCCTTGTACCTTGTGGGCCTGAGCAGCTATTAAGTGCAGGACAGTGAGATAGACTGAAGTTGGTATTGGGGGAGAAGAGAGTTATAATCAAGTTACATCTTCCCAGAATCACCTGCTAGGTTCTTTTCTATGTTAGTTGTGCTAGTATTTGTTGGGTTTGGAGAGTTTAGCTATGTTCTGAAACACAAATTTGATTTTACTTCATCTTGCCTAGTAATTTTCATTTAAATAAAAGCATTTTAAACATTGGAATTAATATTTGACCTGTTGAAACATAAAAACATCTAAATAAAGATAGTAGTTTTTATTTCAAGCCAAATTTAGGAAATTTAAGTGGAGAAAATTATTATAAATTGAACCAGCTATCAAGCATAGATTCATTTTTGCTTTCCTTGTAATTTAGTTTATTTTTCTTAGGAAAGTCCTCAAATTTCTTCCTGAAACAGAATAGTCATGTATTCTGTACTCAGAATACATGGTTCTGAGTACAGAATACATGAATATTAATATAGTATTAATAGTAAGAAAATTTTTATTCTAGTTAAAGAAAATCATGTTTGTATGTATGTAATTAAAGATTACATTAAAACTTTTTTCTTCCTCACTCTTGTTTTATATAGAACTATTCTGAGGTTAAAGGGAGGAGAGCTTTAATTTTCTTTATCCCTTATGACCTTTTAATGACCTTTGGATGCCAACTATAGCTAAAGAATATTTTGAAGGTTAAAAAGAGAAATTCCTTGGGGGAACTTTTCAGGTATGCTTTTGTTAAAGATTTAACATCACCAAATCCTCTGATCTTACATATTTCCATGACAGGACATATGCTCTAAATGCAGGTGTATTTCTTTAACTGCAAATATTTATTTAACATATTTCCTCTTAAGTCTTCTGGTGTCAGACACAGCAGGACAGTAGTTAAGGATCTGTCACTGGTCATTAAAAACCCTATTGTTTAGGCTCTGCTTCCTTGACTGTTTCAAATTACATCTAGCCGAAACTTGCCAAAGAAGTTGTCAGCTTAAATATGACTTTGATTTTGAAAAACTGTTGCACATAGGGAAGTCATTTATAGTGACAGAAAAAAAAAAGAAGAATTTGGCTGGTATCAAATGTCTTTTCTGGCTGAAATATACTCACTCATGAAGTTTTCTAAACAACTGCAGTTTGCATTGGTACATTTTGACACCTTAAAAATAAGCATGCCTTAAAATAGGATAGAAAATTAACTGGAAAATATATATGTCTGTGTGTATATTAGAAATGTTTCCTGGCTTTATTTTACCACATGTATCTAATAGGTCACTATGATCAGACTGAAATGACAAGATTCTACTCACACAGAAAATGAATGAGGAACCTTTCCAAAACATCTACCACAAAAAGCTGCATTTGCATAAGAATATGCATTTTCCTTTCTTTGGTATAATCAGAAAATTAGGTTAAAACCATAGTTTATTTTGTCTGAATGCTTAGATTCAAAATAAAGTAAAACTTAACAAATAGGTTAACCAATAATTAGATCTCCCAAGAACAGACTTTTCTGAATTGTAAAAATCTGACACAATCAGTCAGAATGCATTTCAGTGAGATAAGTAGAAGGGGAAAATGGAACAGAAATTTAGAGGCATGGAGGAAAGAACTAAGGGCACCAATGTTTATCTATCAAAAGTATTACTAAAAGAGAATAGAGAGAATGGGGAAGGGTTTATAATTCTAAGAGATTATGGCTGAAAATTTTTTTAGAATTAAAGAAAGACATGGTTTCTTAAATATAATAAGCAACATTAATTTGCCAGCAGAATTTGATAAACAAACCCATACCCAGAGAATAAAAAAACAAAAAGAGGTAAAAATCTAAGGGCAACTATAGAAGGCATAGAAATAAAATTAAATGCGGATACAACAACCTCCAAACTATGTGAAAATCTCTAATTTAGGGATACACTTTTTAATCCTGAACTCCACATTTAGGTAAAAATGGAGGCTGGTGTGACCCCAGTTTTCTCATTAAATGAGTTTCTTCATTTAACAGAAGATCACATGATTGGCTCTTTCTTTTTAACCGTGTTAACATGCAGAAGAAACTAACATACTTCAGGAAAAGTCAAGAATGTAGAGACTCTTATCAGTATCTGTAGACATGTGATGAGGGTTAGAAAAATATTTTGTTAAACTCCTTTTAACTGAAGGGATGTGGAATTGCTTTGGAGAAGGGAAAGGGAATACTTAAAAAATGGGAGTACCTCTAAAGTGACAGCAATGATGATAGCTGATATTTATTGAGTATCTACATATGCCAGATATGCAAGTATTAAATTTACAGTCATGCACTGCATAATGATGTTTCAGTCAACATTGGACCTCAAGTATGAGGGTGGTCCCATAACATTACAACAGAACTGAAAAATTCCAATCACGTAGTAACATTGTAGCCATCATAATGTCATATTGCAACGCTTTACTGTTTGTGGTGATATTGGTGTAAACAAACATATTGCACTGCCAGTCGCATCAAAGTATAATACACACATTACTTTGTATCAATATTTTAGGGTATACTCTTTCTACTTATATAAAAAATGTTTGCTGTAAAACATAAGCCCTGTTACTCTGGCCGCAATTTCCTATATCTCGTATTTACTGCGTCTCTTGATTGCACGATTTTCTCCTGTGAGTAATTTAATCTTGTGTTGTTTTGTTCATCATGGCCTGTAAGCATACAAAATCTACTTCTAATGTTTTCAGTAAGAGGCCATGATGAGTGATTGACCTGGAAACAAAATTAAAAGTCATTAAGGACTATGAAGGTAGAAAATCAGTGGTGGTTATTGCTCACTAGTCAGGCATGTCCCATTCCACCATAGTTACAATCTTGAGTAATAAGAACAAAGTGACAGAAGCTGTTGAAGAATCTGCTTTATTGAAGGTAACAAGACTAACAAAAAATTCAAAAAGAGCCTGTGTCATTCACAGAAAAACTTCTAATGGTATGGATTGAAGAGACACAGAAGCGTATCCCTCTCAGCACTATGATGATCACAGCCAAAGCAAAAAGTTTGCAATGTTGAAAGAAAAGGCTGGATTTGATTATGATGTAGAATGTACTGCTAGTACTGGGTGGTTTAAGTGATTCAAGGATTATTATTCATTATATAATGTGGAAATGATTGGTGAGTCTATAAGTGCTGATATGAAGGTAGCTGAAGTATTTTTGGAAACTCTAGGTAAGTTAATTGTAGAGGAAAATTACTTGGCAGAGCAAATATTTAGTACGGATAAAACCTCCCTATTTTGGAAACAGATGCCTGATAGTTCTTTCATTCATAAGGAGGTCAAGTCAATGTTTGGTTTCCAGGCTTTTAAGGATGAAATATCAAACTTGTCTCCGGGCAACATTGCAGGCATCAAATTGAAACCCTTTATGGTGTGACACAGTGAGAACGCCAGAGGCCTTCCACAGTTCCAGTAAGCACACCTTGACACTGTACTACAGGGGCGGTGAGTCGTTTTGAATGACTCAGCTGCTTTTCCAAGAGGCACTCCTGGATTGCTGTGCCAGGGAAATGAAGAAGTATTGTTCAGGGAATAAAATACTTTTCAAGATTTTATTTTTGACAGTGATCCCAGACATCCTCCTGTTTTTGGTGATTTTCAATTCAGTGTCAAAGTAGCGTTTCTCCCTCCAAACATAACTTCTTTGCTCCAATCAATGGATCAAAGCATTGTAGCAGCTTTTAAGGCCTCTATAACTGTATCAAGAACCTTGCTTGGACTTGGGATGATGTCACCAACGAGTCTATGAATGGCAGCTAGAAGAAGACACTCAAGAGGTTTGTCTAGGACTTTAAAGGATTTGCCAATATGAGGAGGTTGCAAAAATCAACAAGGCTGTGGTTGAGATGACGAACAACTTTAGCCTGAGTGTGGGTGAGGATGACATTGGGAAGCTCCTAAAGGTTGTTCATGAGGGATTGACTAATGAAGAGCTGTTGGAACTGGAATAAAAATGCATAGCTAAGGAAGAGGCAAGAGGAAAGGAAATTGCAGAACAAAAAGAACGTCCAAGGAAATTCACGCTGGAGGGTTTTGCAGAAGCTTTTATAGTCCTCAATAAGCTCATCAAAAAGTTTTAAAATGTGGCCTCCAACACTGAAATGTTTTCATTAATAGAGAGAAATGTTCATGGTGCAGCACCTACATACAAGCAAATCTGTGAAGAAAAGTGAGTGAACCAAGCAAACCACATGGGCATATTTCTGAAAAGAGTGACACCTCCTTAAGAAGAGCCTGAGGCAGACCCTTTAGGAGGTATTACACAAGAAGGCATTGGTATAGGAGATGACAGCTCCATGTGTGTTATTGCCCTTGAAGACCTACCGGGGAGGAGACATGGAGGAGAAAGACAGTGATTCTGGTGATCCTAAACCTGTGCAGACCTAAGCTAATGGGTGTGTTGGGTATTAGTTTTTAACACAAAAGTTCAAAAAAGTAACAATGGAAAATTAATAGAAAAAGCTTATACAATAGGATATAAAGAAAAAAATAGTTTAGTATTTTTGTGCAACTGTACAATGTGTTGTGTTTTAAGCTAAGTATTATTACAAAAGTCAAATAGTTAAAAATCTTAAAGTTTATAAAGCAAAAAAGTTGTAGGAAGAGATAAATGTATTACTGAAGAAAGAAAATATTTTTTATATATTTACTATAGCCTAAGTGTGCAGTACTGTATAGTAGTGTCCTAGGCTTTCACATTTACTCCCTCACCACTTACTCACTGGCTCATCCAGAGCAACTTCCAGTCCTTCAAGTTTCATTCATGGTAAGTGCCCTATACAGTTGTACCAATTTTTTATCTTTTTACCATAATTTTACTGAACCTTTTCTGTAGTTAGATATGTTTAGATATAAAAATACTTATCGTGTTATAAATACCTACAATATTCAGTACAGTAACATGCTGTATAGGTTTATAGCCTAGTAGTAAGAGGCTGTGTCATATAGACTATGTATGTGTGTACCATGCAGGTGTGTGTAAGTGCATTCTATGAAGTTCGCACAATGCTGAAACCGCCTAATGATGCATTACTCAGGCTGCATCCCCATAGTTAAGTGATGCATGACTATATTTAACTCAGAAAACGATCTTACACTTCAGACATTATCAACCCCATTTAAAATATGTGACGATGTAACAGCTTGTTTGCAGATCCAGAATCTGAGCCCAGGTACCACTGATTGTACTTCTTCATTCTCTCCACTCCATTATGCTGTATCTAATATAATATCCTCACATATAAGCGTCTTGTTCTAATGCTTGATTTATCTTGATCTTTTGAAACTAAGGGAATATCTATATATATGACAGAATACAGAGTTTTGCATTTTTTGAAATCAAATGGTAGTTTATTACAATAGAATCAAAACATGAAGTCTAAGTACCAGTATGCATATTGTACTCATTGAAATGACTCACAAGAATGAAAGTTTTTTCACATACATTAAGATTACACTACGCTGTTCTTTATCGAAAGATGATCAAGGTGAAATCTGATTCTAAACCACATTGCCATCTTAAAGAGACCACATTTCACACATGCAACAACATCACTGGTAATAAAGCTTTGGAATGGGTACTCATTCTATTATTTCACTACAAACAGATAGAAAGCAAGGTAAATTGAGGATTTTTTTAATCGAATGGAAGCTGTCATCCTGTATGGCAGCGCTCCTCACTCCTCTGCTGCCATTTTTAGCAAGCACTCCTTGTCAGTCTTGAAGAGTCTCCACCTCTCCTCCTGCACAGCTGGGAAGCACCTCTTCTTTTGTAGAAATTGATAGATGGTTCATTCCATTCTGCTGTGAGCAAGTGCGTGCTGCTGCAGTCACATTTAATCTCAACCTGACTTAGATTCTTCGGAACTTCTGATGAAAACCCAAAACCTCTCTCATCACTCATCACAAAGAAGTTCTCTAGGTACAAGACTGTGCCAAGTCATGGGTCATAGGTAAAACAGTACATGGCAAACCCAGTGGTGCTGTGTCCTTCCGGTGCTCTTTGGGCACTTCTGCCGCCAGACAGTGGTAGAAGAGTGCTCTTCGAAACTGTCCTCTAGCAGATGGTTTTCAGTTAATACGACGTGTTCTTCCATGTATTTGTAGCCAGTTCCTTGATCAGCTGCAGGACATCACTGCAGCCGGAGGCTGTCTGAGTGGATCACTAATTCAGCCATTTTCAACCTTTGCTTTTCTTCGGTTTGTGGACCAGGACCCTGCATTTGAACAGCAGAAAGAGGAGAAGGTAGTTCTGCATTTGTCTCCAAGGAGCGTCCTCTTCTGGGTCATGACCCCAGGGAACCTCCGTGAGCTACAGAAAAATTTCAGCTGACTGCGAACGGAACTGTATGTCCGTTTTGCATTTTTTAATAGTCGTTTCCACTTTAGTCTTTGACATGCTATGTGACATGTAAAATGAAAAGAATATAAAATAGGGCTTGTCCACAGTGGCCTAAATCTTTAATTCTCTTAATAATATTAGTGGAATTTTAAAAGGCATTCTCTACTGCTTTGATATGTGCATTATTTTATTATATATATATTTTTTGGGGGGGGGGCATGTTTAGTGGTTAGTAAGCTCTGTAGTAGGGAAGATAGAAGCAAAGTGATTTTTTAGAAAAGAATAATGTTATGATAAACCAAGTTGTAAAAAGACAATAGCTCATTAACGTCTAAAGAAAAAGTTTTTTTCTATTCACAGGGTTTTGTTTGGTAGCATCTGGCTATATGAATGCTGGAAGTTAGGAGACAATTATTGCTGGTGTGTCCTCACATCTGAGTTCTAACTACTATAGAAATAGATTAAATTGTTTAGCTATATCAACGTACCCTAAGTTGCTGTTGAGAAAAATGTACAAAATTAGGAGAAAAGTTTGTCCTTGTGAATTCAATGCTACCTAAGAGAGAGGTCTCAGGGCCTCCTACACTCATTGGCCACGTTCTGATGTCAAAGATGTGAATCGTTCAGCCTTCTCCTGCAGCTCAACTTCAGGTCCTCAGAATTTGGCTTCCCATGTAGGTTTCACCACAGAGAAGAATATACTGAGCAAGTTCTGGCCGTTACATTAGTCTCCTATCAATTTTGAATTATGTTCTTCTGTTTTTGAGAAACTAATCACTGCCTAGAATATTCAGAGTCCCAATTTCTAAGCCTTTAAAATGAAAGACCCATTTGAGGGTTGAGATGCCTCTTTCTGAGGCCTCTTGGCAGCCAGTCGTTTTGGTTCTTCCTAGCAATGACCACTCTCTCTGCTCACACCCCTTCTATCTACACGCTTCTCTGGGCTCGTAGGTATTATACTCTTATTCTATTTGTTCTCTCTGTGTGTTCACATTTCTCCAGTATTGAAATGGTTATTTTTAGCCTTACTACCTTTGATCTTTTTTTTTTAAGAAGTGGAATTTCCTGCAGCAAAACATTGATAAATTAAAAAAGAGTCTAATATGGAAACAACACACAAAACCTTATACGGCAAACCTAAAACAAAACATAATTTAACTTATGTAATAAGAACTTAGAACCCAACATGTGTGTCTACTCCTTTTGTGGTATATGTGTGTTGCTTTTGCTTTCAAAGTGCTAGAGGTTGTGTATTTACTTTAAAGTTTGATCCTTGAAGATATGTCTTTTAAAATCCTCAGAGTTAGAACAATTTAGGACTAACCTTTGGGTTCATGTGTGTGAAAAGCATTATCTTTCTGTTGCTAAATTATCTGCCAATTGCAATTGACTAATAATGGATTAGAAAAGTAAAGTAACTAAAATGTTGCATTTTTTAAAAAAGCATAGTGTGAAAAAACAATAGAGAAACACATAATATGAACCCTGAAATGCTGACTTCCTATAATTTCTGCATGTACTTTGGGGTGATTACCACTGAAAGAATTAGCTTTCAACTCTGGATCAACACACGAAGCAAAGGCAGGTCTTAAGGGATAGAGGACATAGAAAGTCAGACAAAATATCATTCGAGTTCCTAAGGGTGAAAAATGGGTTACATTAGATTTGCTCAGAGAATATCTTTCTTTCCTGGGTGGCCTGCTTTCGAGGGGGCAAATTTTCACTTTTATAGAATTGGGGATATACTCGTATGATGCAAATAATGAATAACAGTTACACCCACAATGGTGACAAGCGTGTACTACCACACAGAGCCAGAAGCCAAGAAGAAGCAAGACCTCAGGTGTGAATTTCACTTCTCTTTTTGTTTGTCCATCTTGTACTTCCTGCCTGGGTGTCCCAGATCGGTAATTTCATGTTCTTACACCTCACACTGGTATTGGTCCTCGTAGCCTCCCTCTCCTCATCTACAACACGGGATAATAACCTCTACCTACTGTTTCATGAGGGTCAAATGGGTCAGTCTATACAAGGCGCTTCTAGGTGGAAAACATTAAAAAATTCTTCTACCTCCTCCTCATCCTGTCACCTCCTCATCAAATCACAATTTCTCTGGAGAAAAAGAAAACTTAGTTTCTTTCTTCAATTTGGAAAATAGGCTGAGTTAACTTTGGTTATTTTTCTTCTGTTCAACTACCCTTTGTATTAGTTTACTAGAGATGCCTTAAAAAAATACCACCGACTGGGTGGCTTAAACAACAGAAGTTTATTTTCTCAAAGTTCTGGAGGCTAGAATTCTGAGATCAAAGTGTTGGCAGGTTTGGTTTCTCCTGAGGCCTCTGCCCTTGGCTAGTAGATAGCCATCTTCTCGATGTGTCCTCACATGGCCTTTTCTCTGTGCTCGCTCATCCCTGGTGTCTCCTCCTTTTCTTATAAGGACACCACTCCTATTCAACTGGAGTCCCACCCTTAAGAACTCATTTAACTTTAATTAACTTTCTAAACGCCCTATCTCCAAATCAAGTTACATTGGGGTTGATAACTTCGACATAGGAATTTTAAGAGATACAATTCAGCCCATGTATTCTAGAAGACATCTTAAAGCTTGCATTTAGGTGAACACTTTGGCCACAGTTACCAAGCATGATCTTAACCTTCTTGAAGATGTTCATAGGTTAGCTTTTGGCTTGAATGAAGGTAAATACAATGCTCTGAAAGTTGGAATTTAGCTCTGTGCAGTCGCCACCCACTATACCTGCTTCTGAAGAATCCTGTGTTGAAAGGAGCTTTACTTTCTTGATCATGAAGTAAAAGGTAGACAGTGCCATCAGGTTGTCAGGCTGAGTGCCAGCAGGTAAGTAATTCCCCATACAAAGCCTGAAGGAGTCATGGAATTTACCATCCTCTCAAGGTCTGCAATGGCGATTCACTTTAGGAATAGGACAAACTAAGCAATTTGAGTGGCCGTCCGTTAAGTTGCCGGTTCTTTCTATGACCATCACTGTAATTATGTATTTGACAAGTCGGAAAGTCAATTTACTTACTTCTGTCAGAGAACCCATGGGTAGGCAGAGCTAGAAGTTTGCATGGAAATGGGTACATTAATTAACCTAAGTAATAGCATATGAATCTGCAAGATACATAACTAAGTTCAAATATATGGTTTGCCAGTTAGTTATAAACTGACATAACTCTGATCAAGGCCCCTTAAACCCTGAGGTGAAGTTGCTCAGAATGTGCAAGTATAGAGAGGCAAGCCTGATGGGATGGCCCCCATTCTAAGGTCAGTCGTCAAGTGAAAATGATGATTTTGTGTCTGTGAGGCAGTAGGTCTGATCTGAGCAAGTCCCTAAGGTGGAAGGTTAAGATTTGGAGCCTAGCTCTTTGAGGGAATCTGGGTTGTGTGCCTAGGGGACAAGCCACGGTAAATCTGGGGCATCGTTGCCTGAGGAGCATTGTCATCCCTTCATTTTGCAGGCCTCTGTGACAAACATATTTCTTCAGATGCCAACTCTTTGTTGTGTATGAAAGCTCTCAGGTTTCCCAGAGTGAGCTGCCATATCAGGTCTCTAGGGTTGCAATGTAAAGCTCATTCAGAAGCAACAGCTTCTGGGTTTAGTGGAGAGGTGGAAGATAAGACTTATTCAGTGAATACCAGTCAACCCAGAGCACTCCTTGGAAGCTCTAGGGGAAAGGGAATTCTGCCACGTAGGCACATGGGATTGTGCTGAGACACTTTGTTATGATTATTAAAATCAGAAATGGAGAGGTAGGTATACACTGTGAATCAGAAGTGTGCCCAATCCCATCTCTCCACTGCTTTCATGGGTCTTTCTAAAATACAATTCTGTATGCCTGAAACCTATGTAATCCTTGCTAACAGATGTCACCCCAATAAGTCTAACAATAAAAATGAATTTAAAAAAATACAATTCTGATCATGTCACTCTAAATTTTTCATTGGTTCCCAATTTCTGTACTCCAGGATGAAGTCATCATGCCCTTGCCTGGCATTCATGCCCCCACATAATCTGTTCCTTGCCCACCTGTTGTCCAGTCACACTTTTTGTCATTATTAGTTCTTTCTGCACTCCTACCCAAAGCATCTAGGTGCCATCACCCCTGCTCTTTCCTCAGTATTTTACACTTCAATTGTAATATTTACCTAATTTTGTCATGGTCATTTTGCATCCGTTTTTACTAAAGCTGGCTTCCACAGACTTCAGGCTCCACACAATCTGGATCCACTGCACAGCTTAATAACCAGGCCTGGGATTTAATCTTAAGAGTGACAGAGCTACAGAGGAAACGGTGTGTACATCCCTGATGTGTCTTCTCAGTTAAAGTCACGGCCTTGATTGGGAAGTAGTAAGTATCATATAGATTTCAATTATTTCTTTACACATATCCTTTCTTTACTAAAATTTAAAATTTTTAAAAACAAGAACTATGTTCATTTTCAAATTCTTTCTATCAAGTACAGAGCATGGCACTTTGGAAACCCTTAGTAATGATTTTCAGACTAAGCAAACATACTAGATATGTGAAGCATGATATAGAACTAACAGAAACTCAGAGTCGTGCTGTCCAATAGAAAGAAATATGTGAGCAGTCCATGTAATTAAAATTTCCCAGAAACCTTAAAAACACTGGAAAGATGCAGGTAAAAGTAATTTTAATAATCTATTTTATTTAATCCAAGATATCCAAACTATTATTTCAATGAGTAGCCTATATAAAATGATTAAAATATTTCACATTCTTTCTTCATATTAATGTTTACAATCCATTGTGTATTTTAAATTTATGGCACAGCTCAGTTAGGACTAGCTTCTTTTAGGTGATCAGTAATCACATGTGAGTAGGGGCTACCACATGGGACAGCACAGGTATTGAGTATGGTTTTAAAAACATTGACAGGAAATAGAAAATACTTTTGATTCAGCAATTTAATATTGGTGACTTCTAAGCTCTGATAAGATTTTCTCCCTCCTGAAATTGTATTAATTTTATGTCTAAATGCACTCCTCACTAAAACCTTACAGTAGATTGATAGTGAAAAATGCATAGGTATCAGTATTTAAATGTAAATGTGGAGGTCATAGTATTTTAAAAATTGTAGCAGAATGAATGCGGCCTCCGAGGGTCAGGTGTTTTAAACATGCAAATCACATTGTAAAGTCCTGAAAGAGATGGAGTTCTCATTTATGAAGCCTTTTAATGACTCCAAGACCCTTCATTTCACAGCAGAATTTCCTGAGCTCATTATGTGAAAAAGAGCATATTGTCTAGTACATTCTGTCTCAGGAAGCTCATCTGCTCCAATGCCAGTAGATGTGAATGCTATATGTTTACATGGGAAAACAAAAATTCATTAGACATCCCTGATGGTAAATTCTGCAGACAGGGATCCTTGAGAAAATCACTGGTGTGGCTTTGCCTACTTCCTCCTAGCCAAACTCGGGCTGTGTGTCACTGCTCACAGCAAATTAAATTTTGATGAGCTTGGGAAAGTAATTGGGCTATGAATGTTACCACATTACTCAGAGAATTGTAAATGTCCGGAAATGAAACCAAATGATGTAAAATCCAATTAATATTTTGGGGGCAACCAGGACAGTAGAGATATAGAGCAGCAAGTGACTGAAGTCTAATGCCCAATATTTCACATTAAAAAAACCCCCAAGGACCTAAAGAGTTTGAGAGGCTCAACCAAGGTCAGACAAGTAATCTTGGCTACAAGTGAGATTAGGATCCAGTCCTGTGGACTCCTGAGCTCCACAGTGATTCCTCTTCATCATGGCCCCCTGCCCACATTTCCTTGCACCTCTTCCTCTCTGCAGCTTTGGTCACTGCTCTGCAGTTTGTACTGTCAGGAAGGAGAGGGAGAGGAAGAGGAGCCAAAAGCTGTCAGCACCAGCTCCTTTTATTATTCTGTAGCATATGATAATTGTTCTTGTTTCCTGCCACAACAGAATCAAAACATACAATATTACATGTAAATGTTGGTTTAGTGGAAAATACTAATTTTCCAAGCTAGACACTGATGGAAGTAAAATAGAAAAAGAAAAAGCTGGGTCAGACAATTAAAGGAATCTTGAATAGGATGGGCAATTCTACTTGGAACTGAGCTGTTGAAAGAGGTAAGTATGTGCTCAGTCAATATTGATTTGATCAATCAATTGAAAAGAGATGACAGAGGAAGAAGAGGGAGTGCTGGTGGTCCTGTACCCAGGCTTGGGGCCTGTAGAATTCAGAGGAGTTTGGGGTTCTTGGGGGTAGAATACAGTGGTGACTTAAATAAGGTGACATGAGGGTAAGCATCTTTGGGTTTCAGTTCCAGACCAGCTATTTCCCAGCTGTCTGTTCTTAAAAGAACTTCTGCCCTCTTTAAAGCAAGAGGGCAGACCGCAGTGACTATTGCTGGAGTTCCTATACCAGTCCTATCATTCTAGGGTCTGTGGAGGTGACGGGAAACTGGTGCGACTCTTCATGAAAAATGGAAGAATTCTTGAACAGGTCTTCAGAGAACAGACACATCAATACCATCTTTCCCTTTGATATATAGACATGTGACCTCTCCTGCCTTTCTTGGTGGCTTAGAATAATATGCCACAGGGCCCAGCTCTCATCCCACCACACCAGTGGAAGGAGGTTTTCTTCCCATCCTCCAAGAATCTCTAATATGGTTACTCCTCTCCTCTCCCCCGATGTTCTGCTTTGGAAACAAAATCATCCTGGTGCCTCTGTACATGGGTCCTGCAGCATTCATTTAACAGGGTGTTTATTTTAAGTGTCTGACTTGGCACCTAGGAGAGATTAAAAACCACCAACCTCGGGCATTCTTGATCTCCTCCTCCTCATGAATGCAGTATTCATCACCTAAATGTAATATGTTTATAATCAGGGCCAAGGCAGCATGACCTTGTTTTATTCTAGAGATCACAGGCAGCTAGATGTAGGGACTTCCAGCTTTAAATCAGATGCAAGACATGTTAGCTCTCAAGGACTTTGTTAAAATTCAGTTGATCGTTTTAGGTTTGATTTGTTTCTGTCTTTGTTATTTATTAAAAAAAAATGGATGGTGGGTGAAGGGAATATAGGTGAAGCTCCCCATAAAATTAGGGAATGGGAGGTTGCTCAGCATTGCTTTTCCATCAGAAAGGTAAGGGCAATAAGACAGCACGTCCAGGGCTCAGACCTTCCACCCTGAGGTAATTAATTCTGAAGCCACATTTTTTCCTTTCTCTGGAAACATTAATCATGAAAATTAAAAAAAAAATGGAGTCAATTGTTATTTATCGCTTCTCTGTGCAGCGGTGCTTCAAGAGCACTCACCAGGAATGTTCAAACACATTTTTTTTCTTCCTAGGATGGAGTCTGGGGCCAGCACTGTATATAAATATCATTAGGGTGACGACGCCAATCTTCTTTGGTCTCATATCCTGCACTGTTCAGCCTTACTTGGCTTTAACCATGTCTCCTAGGTAAAGATGTAATCCCTTTCAGTGACTTGAATTGTCCTTAGAAGTCAGAATGGGTAGGTACTGCCTTTTTTAATCATTGTAGCAAGTGGTTATCAAAGATCCGGAAGGAAATCCATGGGGGCATTGTTGTTTTAAGGCATGATTGTTCATCTGCCTACGACTGGCTCCTTCACTCTCTCACTCCACCCACATACTCACCCAGCCACTGTTTCCCCTTGTTGCAAGGTGTTCTACCTTGGAGATGAAACAAGTGAGGACTAAACTAATTAACTAACCAGCAGTGATCTACAGCCTCAGCACCTTGCATTCCTGAAGATTTATCCCATTTCAAATTCATTGCCATTTCCCTCCAGGGAAATAAAGATTGCTGCCTATTAAAGATGGGGACAGAAAAAGGCACCTTCACTGGAGACAGCCTGTACAAGAAAATAATACTGTAATCATTCCCTCCAATCAGCTGAAAAGGATTAAATCTTCTGCTTCTAAAGTAATGTTCCAATTGAGCCTTGGGGAAGAATAATTCATGATTAGGGAGAAGGCTGGTCTAGCAAATGTGAACATTATGTCCATTACTTAAACACACTTCCTGGGCTGACTGCTAATGTACCCAAGGGACTCGCAGCCCAGCAACTGATAGGCGCAATGAAACAGGCAGACAAGGACAAGAAGTATTATCATCTGCATTCAACAGCACTACATAGACTCTACCTCTGCTAAATCACTGCCTTTGGTAAATAGCCCAGATAACTCATTTTAATAGAAGAATTCTTCTCTTCTTTATGTGTACTAAACAACAGACTCTTATGAGCGGTGGCAGTGTATTGATTCCTGGGAAAGGCCGCGTGAATACCAATTCTGTAATTTATGCTGTTTTGTGGCTCTGGCTGTATTTGTTATGCATAGTGTATTAAACATTCAATAGCTCAATTTAATCTTTGCAGCCAAATTGCACAGCACATCATGCCAGATAGTGGTTGTTTCATATACACAGCCCATCTGCTTCCTGTTCTATAATTCATTCAGCAGACAAAGTTTCTGGCAGCCTCAGGCTACCGAAATATATATATATATATATATATATATATATATATATATATATATATCCTTAGGGTACCAGAAGTGCTTGGCACTCAATTAGTTTTCCGGGTTTCCAGTATTTTGTGTGCATGAGCAGGGGTATGTATTTTCACTTTTATGAGGATTCAAGATGGAGATGGTTTGTTAAGCTCCATGTCCTCATCTGGACATTTTTCATAAACTTGTGGGGTTTCACAAAACCCAAAGAGAAAAAAAACACATTATAAATGAAACACAATGATCCTTCTCCCTTGGGAAATTATCCATTGCAATAAAATGTGTTTTCTCAGCTATTCTTATCTAAATAGATTGATTTGTATCTTGTGTGTGGGAGGGGGAAATAAAACAAACCCCAAAGTACTACAAGCTCTTGCTTGGCTCCTTTCTCTGGACACGCCCCATGGGATTTGCTCTCTTATGGTGAATGTTTATTTTCCCTAAAATCCCCTCCTGTCTTGGAGGCCTGCCCTTGTCTTTTAGTGTCGATGGTAACTTTGTTCTTTCCTCGTCTCCACTTTTTATTTGCTTTTAAAGAAGTCAGTACCTAAATGTTGCCCAGTGGAAAACTACATTTGCAGTTTATTGAAGTCTTTCTGCAACTCGCAGTACAAATGCCTGATTTTCAAAGCATTTTACAGCCTTTATACCACACACAGGGGACATGGACCACCCTGGGTTTTGCGTGATCATTTTACACCTTTTTGGGAAAAGTGACCAAAGAACCCATCTTAGAGACTGGAATTACAGCCTCTCAGCGTGGAAGTAGATCATCCATTCCAGTGACCTCATTTTACAGGTAATAACAGCCAACACTTGTGTAATGTTTTAGGAGGGCAAGGTCAAACACAGATGCCAGCAGGGCTCGGTGAGGCCTCCCAGAGGCCTGCAGGCTGAAGCCTGACTGGTGGGGACAGTGGGGGACTGGAGCACCCATGCTTGAGTCTGACAGGGCAGCTGATGAAGAGTCACAGACAATTGTCACCATGCACAGTGCAGCCCTGGTGTTTATAAATCTTTTGGTTTTTCAAGAGAAGCTGGAAATCTGGATTTTTTTAAAAATGGGAATTTTTTTTTATGTTGGCATTAAATGATATGATATTATATTTTTTAAAACATTGCATGGGCCAAACAAAACACATCTGTGGGCCTGCCAGAGCATATGGGCCTCCAGTTTGCACACTCTGATTTAGAGTTTATGCCACCCTATTCCATACATTCTTGTTATATTTTCCTGGTAGAACACTGAGGTCTAGGGAATTGGGATTTACACTACATATGAGAGGGTAGATCTGGGACCAGGATTAGACCTCTTGTAATATACTCCAAGGCTCCCTTGACATAACTATGTTTTCCCTTTTGGTGCCCCAAGACTCACCTGCCATTCTTTTTCTAGTAATTGGGATCTCTTCTTTGTAGGTGAGCATTCCACTTTACGTCTGCTTTTAATTTCCCATCATTAGCACACTTTATTTGGGTTTGATTCATCCCTACTTTCTCTAGGATTATGATCCCTGGGTAAACGGGTATGTCCAAGCAGTATAATACAACTCCTGTTGCAAACAAAACCCTAAATGCTTTATCCCACTGCTTTTAACAATCTTTCATCGGTCATCAGTCGTACTTCTCCCCTCTGAAAACTATAAACCCATAGACTTTTCTGCTCATTCTTCACTAAGACAGTTCTATAATTGCTTTGTGTTGCAAATAGATCCTTGATGTAGTAATTTCAATGTTCAGACCCTAGATGTAGTTAAAACTTCCAACTTGCCTCATTTATGGAAGGAACATTTCTAAGAATGACATCTAGTGACTCTTAGTCTTGTATAATCCCCTTCCCTTTGAGTGTGAGTGAAATCTGGAAATATGATGAGCTATCACTCTAATGATTATTTACTTGGTAGGGCAAAAGGGAGACTATCCTGGTGAGCCAAATCTAATGACATGAGCCCTTTAAAGCAGAATTTTCACTCCCTGGTAGTAAAAGGGGAAATAAGAGAGATTCTAAGCCCAACAGGGATTCCATATGCTGTTGTGGGCTTTGAGGATAGATGAGGCCACGTGCAAGGACCAGAGAGTCAGAGGAGCTGAGCGCAGCTACTGGCCAACAGCTAGGAAACAGGGATCTCAGATTTATAGCCACATGGAGCTAAATTCTGCCATCAATCAAATAATTTTGGAAGTGGAGTCTTTTCCAGAGCCTCAAGATTAGAATCTAGCCGAATAACACTTTGATTTCAGCCTGTAAGACTCTAAGCAGAGAACCCAGCTGAGCCATCTGAACTTCTGACCTACAGAACTGTGAGGTAATAAGCAGATGTTGTTTTAAGCTGCTAAAATTGTGGTAATTTCTTACACAGCAGTAACAAACTAATACAGTTTTAAATTTCCCCTTCCTTAGCTAGGCCCTCAGTGGTAAAGTGGAGCCTCTTGGCTTTTCCTGCTCTTCTCTCCAGATGTACCCTCTCCCACTAGCTATTAATAGCTTATGTTTTACTGGGTGTGTGTGTTGGTGGGGTGGCAGGTAGAATGGGGGCAAGGCGATGTAAGGAGTAGGACAGTTTACTTGGCTGGTGGCTTCTGTTCACTGGGCCGGCAGAGGATCCAAGCTGACTCTGTTATGGGCATTCTCCAGGAATTTTGGAGGTTCTTTAATGACCCTCTTATCTACAGCTTTCTTGGCTTTGTCTGATGTCACCCGCCTCCCACCACACACACAGCTCTCCCCTTCGCTGTGCTGAATATTGAGGTTGCAGACGGATACCATGCTGTTGTTTACTTTTGGCTTTGCCATTCAAATAGTCACCTCTTTCCTTAGCCTTTTATTTTGTGGGCTGGAGTTAGGCCCTAGTCCACAGCCTGCTTTATTTTTCTTGGGAATGAATCAGGCACCAATTTTTTTGTTTGTTTCCCAGTGGCAGGCAGTCCATTTCAAAGCTCTCTGAAGTGAACCCTTGCAGATTCACTCACTAGACATGTGTAGAGAAGGCAGATCCCTCACCTCTTTCCCTAACAGACATGTGGTGTGATGGGGCCGGGCTGTGGCTTTTCACAATTCTGGGGATGGCATGGGGCACAACATTCATATTTCATTCCATGTATAGTATCTAGCAGCTCTGGCACTCCAGATCACACTGAATGCAATTGGAATGGTGCCCCAGGGTTGTGCAATGGGGTTCCCCCTGTAATGGGCATAGCTTTCTGCTGAAAAAAATCTTTTTGTCTTTCCTCTCTCTCTCTCTTTCTCTTCTCTCCCTTTTATATTCCCAAGGTGGGTGGCTGGGGTGAAGACTGGTAGAATAATTTCTTCTACATTGCTCTTGTAAACTCTGCTCTTGGGAGGTAGTGTCTCACACTAGCTTTGGTATCTTGTATCTCAATGGTGGAAAAGGTTCCATTCTAATACCCTGTCACACTTGTCTAAACACCCCCATGGGTGGCTCGCACACTGCAGCACTCACGAAGGATGGTGCTGAGGGAGAGGACAGTATCTAGACTGGACGTCCTAGCCAGACTTCCCTCGCCTTGCACTTCCTAATCACTGGGTTCTTTGCCCTGTGAGGAGCCAGAGCTGTCTGATGGGAACCTTGTTGCTTGCCACCCATCTCTGGAGGGCTTTGGGTTTCTATCTGAAGCCTTAGTTGACATTTTAGTGGCCACTTGTGCTCACTAGAAGTTATTTTTAATCCTGAGCTATTCTTTTTTGTTTTGTTTTGGTTTTTTGTTTTTTGGGGTGGTTTCCTGGCTGGGAATCAAGCCCTGGCTGTGGCATTGAGAGCGCCGAATCCTAGCCATTACACCACCAGGGAACCCTCCTGAGCTGTTCTTATTTTCCGCGTGTGTGCCTGTGCTTGTGTGTGTATATATGTGAGTGTTGGTGTCTTTGTGCGTGTGTGTGTGGCTTTTTTCATTGGTGCTTACCCTCTTTTGAATGCTGGAATCTTGGTGGGATTTTGTTCAAGAAACCCAGTCTGGCCAGCTTCCATGATCACTCGCTCCTGATTTTGCTCACCCACTGCCTGTACTACTTTCCTCGGTGTCTGCTTGCCTTCTGCCAGGCCTAGGCCCTGGGAGAGGAGCTTGTTGGCAACACCTGCTGGTGGAAAACATGGGTTCAGATGGTGGGCTTTTGGACACAGCTGGCTCTCCTCATGTTGGTCACCTGCAGTGCCAGAAAAACAAAGGCATCTCATTCAGGAGACTTAAAACAGCCATTCTGAGAAATTGAGCAAGTGTCAGCCTTGCAGGTTTTGGGTGAGTGTGTTTTAACCAGCCAATGCTTTCCTAGTTTAGAAGATGACACTTAGACAGCTTGCCTGAAGGGTATGTGAACATTTTTCTTTTCCTGTCTGAGTCTTAACCTGTTACTCTCTGACGCCCAGTTAGATTGATAGTACCTGCCATCCTCTTCCCTGCTCTTTATCTACAGGCCCAGGAACCACATAGTCACACTACAGTTTACATGACTGACAGCTTAAGGTGTTAGCGGTGCTATGGTGTTCAAAACCTTTGGTAACATGGCTTTAAATTTCTGACATCAATCCAGTGTGATAGGGGACAATTGGATGATGTGTGTGCATGTGTGTGTACACATATGAGAGAGAGAGAGAGAGAGAGAGAGAGAGAGAGAGAGAGAGAGAGAGAGAGACAGCGAGCAAGCAGGGGAGCCCTGGCCTGAATTAACCACTTACTATTATGCAAGTGGAGCTTTTATTGCCTTCCTTTCCCCTGGGGCTGGTGAGTAGGTCATGGTCTTTGTGGAAATTGAAGACAGTTCCCAAGCCTCAACAACCATGATGCTTATTCTGATGCCTGCCAATTAGCTATGATTTCTTCCAGAAAAATCAGGGTCATGAAGGTATAAAAATCCTCGTAATATTCTTGTAAAGTTACACAGTCATTCACCAATTCTCATTATTAAGTTTTCTTTAAGGACGTATTGAGTGTTTGCTGTGTCCTCATTGTGCTGAAGGCTGTGGGGGCCATAGAGGGGTTGGCTTGAATTCAGTCTGGTGAGCACATAATGTTTGATGTGGATGGAGTATCTGAGAGCTGGGAGTGTTGTCCCTGACAGTAGGATTGGGTGGGTTAGAGGAGACTGCTGGGTGCCTAAGCACTGCTAAGAGTGATGAGAGATGTGTACAGAGAGTGGAGAAACCGTAGAAGACCATCTTGGCTTCCTTTATAATTTTATCCAGGCCTTTTCCTTTTATGTCTGTTTTTAAGAATCCCCTGTCCATTTGTACACTCCCTTGCTTTTCTCCATCTTTTCTTGGTACTCTTGCTTCTCTCCTTCCATTTCACTTACGACCTCTTCCCTGTTGTGCTGCTTCCCTGTAGAGTTGCTGCTTCCAGGACGATGAAGGAGAATGAAGACCTAAATGATCATGTCTTTTATTTTCTTCACATGCTACTCTGACTTTGAAAGAAGAGAAGGAAATTTTACCTTAGATGTTATGCTTTTTCCTCCCAGCAATTCCAGAGTTCACTGAGGAGAGTAATCCTACACAGAAAAAAGGTACAGACTGGGTGACAATGGTGGAATCTATAGCCTACCATCTCCCAGGCTGGTTCTCCAGCAAAGAATCCTTTAAGAGCAATGCAAGAACAGGACAGATAAGATGGTGAGTTTATAGTGGACACAAACCTTTAAGTTTCAGGAGGCAAAGTGTAAATTGCCTCACTTGCTTAAACCTGTTTTCCTGTTATTGCATTTCTTGCTTTTCAAACTGGCCTGCAAATGAGATCCCAATACTGTTACTTCTCTTCAGCTGGAGTGTGAGAGAGGCAGTGTGGGGTTTCTTGTTGCCTAAATTAATCCCTGAGTTCATTTTGCTCCAGAACAAACACCAGAGCTTGCTTTATTGGGGGGAAACAGGCACATCCTAGCTTGTATTCTCTACCACAAGGCACAGGAACAATGGCTTCTAAACTAAGGTCCAGTGATGATATGAGAGACTGGGCTTGTTTATTCGATCAGCGATTCTCATTGTGAGCACAATAAAATATTTCTGCAGCTTCCGAAGTCAGCGTCTTGGTCAGGGAATCAGAACGGAATTGCAAACAGAAAGGCAAACCTCAACCAAAACAGTATACAAGGCAATAATAAGGTTAGTTCTAATTGTTGTCCCCATGGAGATCTGAAAGTTTTTACCACCTTCCTGAAAAAGGACGATGGTTTTGGCAAATTGCATGGGATTAGCAAAATCGAGACTCCTTTACAGTGAATGTTTCAGTAAAGACTGTATTTGGAAAAGTTATAAACTCTCAGTGCCTCATAAGGCAAAGGGCTGTAGGGGATAGTCTCATAAAAGGGAAAAAGTCTGCTCAGTGAAAACACGTAAGTGAATATATATATTCTCTCTAAAAGAGATATCTTAACCTCTAACAAAAGGTATCATTCAGGTGATAACAAGTGGTGGCAATAGTTATATGCATCTCCCCCAGGCCCTAAGAGTGAACCAAAATTAGAGGGAGTACAATGTATGAGAAATGATAAGAACTTTATTCAAACTTTAACTAGATTTTCTTTTTCTGTACACACATGGGCATCTTACATTCCCATCCAGCTTATCCATTCTAGCAGGAATGCATGCTCTCTCTCTTTTTAACCATTTGGTCGCTCGATGAAAATCATCACCATTGCCCTGCTCAACCCATTTAGCACCTCTAAAAGTCACTACATGGATTTAGTGATTAATGATGATTGATTTTTTCTTGCCAGCTTAATTGTCACACTTGAGTGGGGCCAATGTAGACCCAGCTGGGCTTAATTAGCCCACAGGACTTAAAAAGCATATTTAAAGACAGACTTGTAATGGAAGAAGCCTTCTTGACGACGCAGCCTGCTGAGGTGAACCCAGACGTGTGGCAGATGCAGTTTTGCATTAGGTCCAAGGAGCATGTTGGGGAAAATGGATGTTGCATAAAAAAGACATATGTTCTCCCTAGACTTTGCAAAGCTATCGCTGCCTTCTAGAACCTGGGGTATAAGAGGAGACAGCTCAATATGAATTTATTTCTCTGTGTCATGACCTTGGCTAATTAAGACAAATGCTTGCTTCAGTCTAAAAGGTGGTTGCATTATCCTATACCATTCTATATGGCATATTTGGTTTTATATTTTTGGTGAATATAACCTTCTCTAGTGTACACCTCGGAATGTGAAACTCCTTATTATCCTTAAAAACATTTCATTTCTGTAAGAATGTTGTCTTTTTTCAGATTCTGAAATAACCAACCTTCCTCATTGCCTTTCTTCTATGCTTGGCCAGTGGGAGCCTGCTTTCCTTCCTCCCTCCCTCCCTCTCTCACCCTTCCTACCTTCCTTCCTTCTACTAAACATATGTTTTGGTAGTCAATAAAAGATTATTTGTAAACTCAGCCCTTTCTCCACTAGTTGAGAGGCTTCATAATGACCTCTGTTACATGAGTACTTCCCCACTATGCATACTCCCCAAAGCATAACTTCATTTCATGCATGTAATGGCAAGCATCATCCAAGCATTATCATGGTTTCAGTTTCAGGTAATATTTGGCTTGAGTCATATTAGAAGTAAAAAACATAGGAAAGCTTCTTATTAGTCCATCTCTTCATGTAGAAAGCTCAGAGGAATTTTATGAGGCTAGGTTGCTCAATGAGTTTTCAAGGATTAATTACAGATATATTTGTAGATAATCATTGGGAATTGTGGCAATGTTCATATGAGGAAGTCTTAAGGAGGCAGAGGAAAAACATGTTGCAAGGTTTGGTGCCAAACCATTGAGCTGTTGATTAGGGAAATCTTTGATGTAGCTGGAGTGAGGGGAAGTTAGTGAGGGCATGGAGAGTGGAGGAGCAAGTGAGTGGGCTTCTTCTGGAAGAAACTGACTCTCAGAATGTTACCTTCTGAGGGTGGTGTGAGTGCAGATTGAAACTGCTATGAAATTCCAAATAAGAGAATTGTCAGCATGAAAGGCAATACTTTGATGTTGAAAAAAGTATTGTATTATTGTATTCATAACTCTTTGGGCTGTAAGTGACAGAAACTCAATTAGACAGTTTAAGCAAAATGAGGTATTTATTGGCTCACATAGGTTGGAAGGAAATAGGTATAGGCCATGGGGCTGAAGTTATAGCATAGAACCTAGGACCTCAAGAACCAAGCACTTGACTTCAGGAGTCTTTTTCTGGCTCTTGCCACCATCTTCATCCATCTATCCCTTCCATCTATCCATCCATCTATTCATCCATCCATCTATCCATTTGTCCATTCATCCATCCATCTATCCATTTGTCCATTCATCCATCCATTCATCCATTCATCCATTCATCACTTCTAACTTTGTTCTAAAGATAGAATTTTTCTCAATGACAGCGTTTAGCAAATACAGTGGAAAGACCTTATTTATTTATTTACTTATTCCCCAATCATGTATATGGCAATCCAAGGGAGGAACACTGGCCCATTGTGTCTTCTGATCTTCCCCTAACAAATCCAGTGGAATGAGGTATGGGGGACATTTTAAGATAAGGAGAGAGTGATTATATTAGCATGAGAGAAGTTACAATAGCTTGCTGGGCATACAAAAATAATAGTTACCCCAGTCTTCTAAAAATTCCATTGTAATACCACTAATCAGCAAAATAAAAATACCTTTTTGGAAACATTGCAGTTTATTATGTTCAAAGTATTTTAACTCACATATTACCTAAATTTTTGCTGATAGTGGTGCTATGAGAGATCAGTTAACAGATCTAGTTTCACTGTAATTGATGAACAAACTCAGTTACAGACTAAGCAAAAAAGGCAAATAATAACTGATATAAAAAAATCAAACAATATCTAAGTCTAGTTCCAATTTTGCCACTAGTGAGCAAACAAATTGACCTTAGCAAACAAATTCACTATTTTGGATCCCAGAAGGAATTGGACTAGATTAGTAGTTCTTAAACTTTAACATGTGTCCGAATCATCTCAATAATTTTTTACAATGCTCATTGAGCTTCACCCCTAGAGTTTCTGTCAGTAGGTATGGGGTTGAATAGAGAATTTTCATTTCTAACAAGTTCCCAGATATATTCTTTTTCTATTTTTGCTGTAACAAATCACCACAAACCTAGTGGCTTAAAACAGCACAAACCTTACAGTTCTGGAGATCAGAAGTTTGAAATAGGTCTCACTGAGCTAAAGTTAAGGTGTGGACAGAACTATTTCCTTCTGGAAGCTCTAAAAAGAATTCATTTCTTTGCTTTTTCTAGCTTCCAGAGGCTCCCTGCATTCCATGGCATGTGGCCCCTTCCTTCATTATCAAAGCCACCAGTGTGGCTCCTTGAAATCTCTCTCTGACTGGCTTCTTCTACTGCTCCCTCTTTCACATTAAAGGACTCTGGTGATTACATTGGGCCCACCCAAATAATCAAAGATAATATTTCTATTTTAAGGTCAGCTGATAAGCAACCTTAATTTCACCTGCAATTTTAATGCTCTGTTGCCCAGGAACATAACATATTCACAGGTTCCAGAAATTAGGACATGGACATCTTTGGGGGCCATTGTTCTGCCTACCATATCAGATTTTCTATTTATATACTAAGAACCACTGCACTAGAGCAATTATTCTCTCTTATTCACCTCAAAAATTTCAGTTCTGAGATTGCCAAGCAGAATTGTTCTTGTTTGCAAATGAACTAATTGTTTACCTGTTTTATGTATATTCTTTCCATTGGTTGAGCTTTAGTGCAAAAATAATTTGCTCCAGAGTTAAAATACTCCCCAATGAAACCATTTATTTCCTCTTATATAACAGAAAAGGACTCTACGTGAAGTGTTTTTGTCCATGAGGTTCCTTTCTAGCTCAGTTATGAAATAACATAAGGTCTGAGGCTTGGAAGGTCTGTGTTCTTAAGGTTTACATCATTGTCTCAAGTTAATTTTGTGTTTTCAGGTGAACTGGTTTTACCATTCTTGAAGAATTAGACGTTTTCCTAGTATTAACTAACTGCAAGCAAGAAGGTGCCTAGAAGGCAGAGAATGTTACAAAGGCTGCAATTTCTATCCTCTGGGCTTACGTTAGTTATTGGTGAGACAAGGCTTTGGGTCAAATCTCCTAAGAGCCGCTGGTAGTTGCTATGGGAACTGCTCAGTTGTCTATATTTCTTTGCCTCCTCCAACTTTATCATTTTGAATCTGAGCAGATAAATTTCTATCTGCAAGTATTTCACATTTATATCTTGGATCCTGGGAATGGAAAAAGTAATTCTCTCCCCTGCCCACCCGCCCCAGTTCATCACTTATTTACATTTAAAGCTGAGTGAATTTAAAGTTTCCCTGTGTAGTGAGAACCCAGTCCTTGTGTGGTAATCTTAATTTACAGTGGATTAAAGCTTGATTTCACTTAGAAGCCATTGTATTATCACCTACTCAATTAGCATCTGCCAAAGTAGGTGCTCTCAACTGGATAAAGCCTCCTTGTGACCATTTTTGTTTACCCTTTTAGTTCCTCTTTATCATCTTCCTACAGTCACATCTATCCCCTTTGCAATAATTTGCTCTCAATTTAACATGACTATCACTTAACATGGATTTAAGTATTTTACAGGGGATGCTTTAAAGTCTAAATAAATCTCTAATAACAGAATAGTGAGGAAAATTTCTGTTGGTATTTAAATAACAGTGTATTTGCTGAGTTTTATCTTCCTGACTGAACTGTAGTTTTATTGACATGCATTAAAAGAAACTCTGCCACCTTTGAAATCTTTTCTTTTGAAACACTAATTACATTTATTTAAATTGAGAGACTACCCTATTGCCCTAACAAATTTGATGAATTTTATTAAAAATGAGTATTTTCAAATCTATCAGAAGTTATATATATATATGTAATCAAGGTTACTATAATTAGTATAGTTGAGCATTACATTTGATTTTGAGCTTCCTAACAAGAAAAGCAAAAAAAGAAATTTAATTCATTATACAAGGTTGGACAATTAATTTCATAAACTCATCCTGGGAAAAGCTACCTACGTCATTGCTGAATATCACTGTGGTCACCTTTGAAGTGCTCACTTGGGAAGCTATGCACTGACACCAGTGCCTAGTCCACCCTTCAGAGCAATTTTGGAACTCTTTTTCTGGAATGGCCATCAGAATAGTCGTCGTATGACCCTTGATGTCCTGAATGTCATAAAAATTGCTTCCTTTCGATGTTTCCTTTATCTTCAGGTAAAGAAAAAGTCATTGGGACTGGATTAGGTGAGTAGGGAGGGTGTTCCAATATTTGTTTACTGCCTAAAAACTCCCTCGCAGACAGTGCTGTGTGAGCTGGTGCATTGTTTTGATGCAAGAGCCATGAGTGATTGGCAGAAAGTTGAGGTCATTTTCATCTAGGTTTTTCACACAGCCTTTTCAGCACTTCCAAATAGTAAACTTAGTTAAATGTTTGTCCAGTTGATACATATTCATAATGAACAATCCTCTGATATAAAAAAAAGTTAGCAACATCATTTAACTCTTAATTTGAACTGACAGAACATTTTTGGTGGTGGAGAATTGGCTGACTTCCATTGTGCACAATGATGCTTTGTTTCAGGGTCATGTTGGTCACTCATGTTTCATCACCAGTGATAACATGGCCCAAAACGTTGCCTTGCCTCTCCAAAGGTCTTGACAAACTTTGCCTTTCCTTTGCTTTTGTTTATCAGTGAGCTCCTTTGGGACCACTTTTGCACACACCTTTCTCATGCCAGTTAAGATTTTCCTAACTGTTTCTTTATCGATGTCAACTTGGTCTGCTATGCTTCTCACAGTCGACAATTTTAACACACAATTCTATGAATTTTTGCAATATTTTCATCAGTTCTGCTCATTACTGGCTGCCCTCACCTCTCTTCATCAGTGACACGTGCTCTCCCCTCAGAAAAATATTCCTGGCCTTATTCCCATAAACTTGGACTAACATGTCCCTGATTCCACTTCCAGGTTTAACAAGAAATTTAATGTTTGTTCATTGTTCTAATTCAAGCTTCAACATTCTCACAATGATACACAAAAACATGCAACAACAATAATGAGCACCACTCAGCAAGACACTGCTACAGGTTGTCATGAACACAGCTGTGAGATACAGATATGCCAAGGTTATGGTGCCATACCAGGTTGTTTGTACAGTGCTGCCAACAGAAGTACATGGTGGCAGGTTTGTGAACTTAATTGTGGGGCCTCGTAATTCTCATTTGAAAAATGTGACTTTAGAATTTCCTCAAGAGAGCCAGTCAATTTTATAGATATTAGTATGTGTTTCAAAAGTACTTTCATCGATATACAAATCCAAATATTGATGTTCAGGGTACTTATTAAAGTATGGTTTATAATGGCAAAAATGTAACTAGAAGGAAACCCTGAGGAATAGTATGTATAGTAATATTTTATACCCTTATTACAGTGATATGTGTTCATCTAATAGAGTCTTTTGATCTCATGAACAAATGTGATAAAAATTACTATTTTTCATTTTGTGAAAATGTTTATGATGATACACAGAATGTGTATATACAGTAGACTCTCTGTTATCCAGCACCCATGGGGTTTGGTAGATGTCAGATAAACGTAAGCAGACTCTCCATTAACTGGTTGCTTGAGAGTGCTGGTTGCTTGCATTCTGGTTAACAGAGAGTCTATGTATACTCTATCAAAATATCAACAATATCTCTGTTTGGATGCTAGAAGCATAGATTTTTTAAATGCACTTTTATTTGCTTGTTATTAATTTCTTTTGCTTATTTGTATTTTCTCATGCAAACATGTATTATTTTCTATAATTTTTTTCCATTAAAAATAATTTTCTCCATAGACCTTTAATTGGAGACATTTGACAGCCTAAACAATATGTGATGCCGTAATAATGGTTTTAACAAAAAACAGAATTATTCTTCATGAGACTTATCAAACTCAATGGCACACCTCAGTGAAGGAATTTCTTTGCATGTGAAGCAGGGTGGAGGCAATCGAATGAGCCCTAGGTAGATAATTTCGAGTGACTTAATAGATATGCAAACACAATATTAAAGTTCAAGTGCTTCTTAAACTTTAACATCCATACAAAATATCTGGAGATTTTGTGTAAATGCAGATTCTGAGTCATTAGGTCTGAGGTGGGGCCTGAGATGCTGCATTTCTAACATCTGATGGTTCATACATGCTTTGTATAGAAAGGACTTTGAGCACCTAAGGAACCAGCTGTAACTTCCTGGTTCCCACCACAGGCTATCCACTGGAATCTCCCACAGGACTTCACAAAGTACGGATTCCAGGACCCCACCGCAGATCTAGTGAATTGGTCACAAGTTGTAGGGATGGAGTTTGGGGATATGAATTTCATGAAATCTCTATAGTTGTTGGATACAATTGGTTCATAGACAGCATGTGTGTGGGTTTCATTTCCTGAGACAATCTTAGCTATCACTCATTCCAGTGGCAATTTTGACAGAAGCAGCATAGAAGCCTGCCTGGAGTGTGGCCTGTTTCACCTTGTGCAGGAATTAGCTCCATGCCCGATAGCAGACATTGCATGGCAAGCTTGACTATGTCACACTAAGAGAGAAGCCAGGTTGGTATTGCCACTGTATCCCTGTCCACTGTGCCACCTTGGTTATTTCTAGAAGCAACATATTAATTTTCTATAATTCACTGTAGATTTGCTCAACTGTGTTGCTAATTGAACACTATTATCTAACTCTGTCAGTGAGTTTGTCTGTTACATACTCAACAAACATATTATTGAAAGTCATTAGTTTTAAATGTTTCTTCCCCCTATATTTAACTTCCTATATAAAAAACCACATAGGTGACACTGTAGCTGCCTGTTCATAATGGACCCATTAATATTTGCATGAGGTCCAGGGTGGACTCTGATTATGAAATACACTGAGCAAATACCCACATAAGCTATATAATATTTTCATAAAAACTGGAAAACATATGAGTTTCCAAGGACATCAACATCTTTTGGGATGTCTAGTGCATGCAGAAAGTTGTGTATGAAAGCAGAGAACACGTCAAGTTTGTTCTCTGGTGAGGTCTGACCCAGCAACTAATATATGCCAGCCTGTCACTCAGAACTTGTATCTACATATGCTTGTATTTGAGAGCAGTAAAACTCTGGCTTTTGAGTTTTAATAAGGCATATCTAATTTTCACATAAAAATTGAAGGTTAACAATGCTAGCATGTGGTGGGCAATTTCCATTGCATGTGCAAATTTGCTTTCTACAGACAGTGCTTTCTAACAGGTTTCTGAGAAGCCCATGTAACTGCGGTGTGTAGGATAGTTAATGAACAATTCTTTGATTAATAGATTAACCATGGCTTTGTACTGCAAATCAGTGTCTCTTATTAGATAACATTCTCACTGTCAGATTTTATTTTTCTGTTACCAAAGTCAGACTATGTACTGCAAAAGGCAGTTTGACCTGGCCCCCTATGGTAAGTCCTCTGTGGTGAATCAAGCCTTGATTTCTCTGAGATGCTTTTTCTTGTTATAATTCCTATTATGATAACCTGCTGAGCTGGTGGGTTGTATAAATGCACAGTACAGCTGTCCAGGAATGATTACAAGATGATTAATTTTACCTCTTGGCAACAGAGAAGAGTTTTCTTCATTTTTTCCTGTCCTTGTCCCTCTCTCCTTGGCTGCATTCGCAGAGGCTCCCTTTCTCTTTCGCCCCAGGCACGAGTAATTATTCACATCACAGTTTAAAGAAGAGCTATGAGCTAAGGGTCAGGACCAAAATGATACTGATGAGCATCATTTAGCTTCCCTTTTGGAGTCGTTTCAAATTTATTTTTCTCTTGACTGCAGCTGCCCACCACATGTGGTTCACGTGGCCACACAGCATTTCCTTTTCAATGGGGACCATTTACAATCAGGCTGTGGGTCTCTCAGCATTGCCTTCTTTTCCAGCCTCTGCTGCTCCCTCTCCTGGATCCCATTCTTTTCCTACTTTCTCATTCTTTCTTCCTCTTCCTCCTTCCTGGTTGCACATAGAAGCTGGAGCCTGGCTTCTCCCAGGTCAAGTGCATAATGGAATGGCTTACCTCCTGTTTGATTTCATCCCCATCCCTGGGGGGATACAGCATTATTGTTGTGGTCTAGCCTTGTAGCACCACAGGCTAATGGATCAATTCAGCCTTCAAAGCATCCTATGGCCTGTCGATAAGAAATTCTAGCAATTACTGAAGTGGGAAGGCTGGGAAGCGACTGAAAAACATTCCCTATTGATCACTCCAGAGTATGATGAACTTGTTTAAGAAAAATTGATCTGACACATTGATTTTTTTTTTATCAGAGAATCTCATGAATGCAATTTAAGTCATAATATTTCTTGCCTTGCAGAATGTTTTCTTCATGAGGAAAACTTGTGTAGCCAATGAGAGATCCTGAGAAGTGTTTCTTAGCTTCCCACCCCTTGCTTGCTCCATCATTTTAGAAAATGTTTTTGCATTAAAGTGGTTTTTAGATATAAGGTTTCCCCTCCTCCATGCTTCATGCATTTTAACTCTCTCATAGTCCTTCTTCAGCAACGCTCACTTCCTCCCAATCCTTTGTCCTCCTGTTTAACTTCTAATTGGAGATTTTTGTTTGAGGAGCTGAGCCTCTGTTTCTCATTTATTGCAGGGAGAATAGATTTTAGAAACTGAGAATCTTAATTATGACCAAAGGTAGCCCTATGCCTTGACATCTCTGGTAACTGTTTGGACATTGGTGGTGCGAGACTGTGAGTCTCGGGCCATTCACTCCCTGAGCGGTGTCACACCTACAGTACAGGCTTGGAACACTGCATCACGGATTTGAGGTGCCAAAAATCCTTGCCCACTTCTAAATATCTCTCCCTGTGCAGCTCTGTGGGGCTACTCTTTCCCCATTTGGACCTGGCATTCTCTTAGGAAATAGATCAGTGTTTTCCAAGTAACGATGATCATCAGCATCCCTTTAGGAACTTCCAAAAATACAGAACCTTGGGCATTCCAAACTGACTGAAGTAGAAGCTGTGAGTGGAGCCTAAGAAATTGTAGTTTAAAAAGCTCCCTAGTTGAGTCCAATGACCTGCTATGTTTGGGAACCACTGGATCAGATAACAGAGTTGTGGGTGGTGGTGGTGTGTACATGTGTGGTAAAAGAACAGTCAGGTAGAAGTATGAAAAGAGAAAATTGCACCCCCCAAAAGTACAACATTCAATTTATCCCTTTAGAAATTATTTCTTAACACTTTGAATTTGAATGTGTATATACTAGAATTGGTTAACGAGGTGAAGCTAGTTGACAGAGTCCAATAGAATAATAAAGGACAGATTTTCAGAGAAGATTGTGCTGAGGGTAGAGGAGGGCATAGAAAAAAAAATTTGGCACATTTTAGTATCTCCTGGAAGAGCTTCAAGGACACAACACAAAGGAAAAAGATCCTTATACCTAAAAGTTCTTATGGATCACTCATACTAAATTGCACACCTACCTTCTTTCAAAACTGGTTTCCCTCTGGTCTAACAGCAGAGAACCATACCCAGGCCTTTCGACGCAAGAATTCAGGAGATAAATCTTTAAGAACTTTGTGAAGCTTCACAGATAAAGTTCTAAAGTTATTGAGCTGCAAGTGAAATGCACATTGCCTATTCCAGAATACATCCAGGAAATTTGTTCCCAAATGTTTTTCATTGCATTATCTGAAAGACCTGCTTCCATGGGGGAAATTTTTAAGCAACTTTGCTTCTTGCTTGGTGAGCTTGAATAGGTTGAGAGGTGAGTCAAAAGAAGCTCCTGCAAGTCACTTACATTGGAGATGGTCTATGCATTTGGAAAATAATCTAAGTTTTAGTGTAGTCCGGTGACTTCAATTTGTAAACAACTCAGTTCTTACCATTGTTACCTTTTTCTCTGGGCTCCTGCAAGGTAGACTAGACAATGTGCCATGGTAGCTCTCAATGTTGTTAACTGCACTTGATAATCATCTGGGGGCTTTAACTAGTACACCCCCAGAGTCTGGTCTGAGGTGAGGTCTGAGCACTCCAGTAAAATCTCCCTTGGAGATTCTAAATTGTGGCCACATCTGAGAAGGCCTAGTTTATTTAGAGTCAAAGATAGCGAATTGAAATTTTGCTGAAGTTTGAACCTTCCTTTTTAAATTTCTGCCTGTATACTTCTGGACTTCTGAAGAAGACAATGCACAGCTGAGAAGGGAGGTACTTTCTGTTTGCCAAATTTGTGAAGAAAGCAAAGGCCTCCTGTTTCAAGTACTTCTCAGATAGCATGTGGGCTCTCTTCAATGCATGGCTCTGCTTTCAGCAAAATTGTTAATTATAGATCATAATAAGCTGTTAGGAGCAAAACACACACATAATTTGAAAGTGAAATGAGGCACAGTACGCAGATAAAGCAATTGTTTATTTAAGAGGTGATTAGCAGCAGCAAAACAAGCAAACTGATACTTGAACCTGAAAGAAATTACACCCACTTGGAATTGTTAGACTCTTCGGTTATTTGTGCATTGCAGCCTAATGCAAAGGTACAAGCCTGTCGCTGTCAGTTTTCTGTGTGTGTGTGATGTAGGGAAGGCTTGGTCTATGTCATCTTAGAATTGGGATGATATTATATTAAAAGAATAGCCTGTCAGAAGGAATAAAGAAAAGGAAGCGTCTTGGTTTCTCAAAGGAGCACAACAGAGATTTAAATTGTTCTGAGCTATGATAAATTATAAGGCTTTAAAACCACTGTAATCACTGAATGAACAAAACAGTTTGCCTTGGGTAATTATGCCTTTTTGGTCTCCTTCACTTTCAAGTTATTTTCCCCATGTAAATGTTACACTCTGGCACCGTGTGCTGTGTCAAAGAGTGTTAATCTCAGTGTGAAATGCTGGGGTTGTCTTTAAAGGTAAGTGAGCCCAGAAATATTCGCAGTTCTGCCCAAGTTAGATGAAAACACCATTAACACTTGAATGTGACATTTGGTGACAACAGTTTCTAAACCACAACTCCCCTTACAGTAAGGTGGGGTACGTTGGGGTTGGGGCTTCATCCACTGATCTCACACCAGAGTTTTCCTGGAGTGAGCAGTCTTGCCAGTTCAACTTTGGCACTGGAAATGGCCAGGATGGTAGCTTCACGTGGAATAGGTGTGAGTTAATGTATAAGGGCACAAAGGCTGAGGATAAATAACTTGTTATTAGGGTAGATTGCAGTACTTAAGGTAGGAGATTTAATAAGCAACTGAGGTTAACAGGAAATCCTTAGCTTTTGTTGCCTAAAAATGCATTCAGACTTTGCAGCCTGTCACTTGCTAAAGTTGAGGGAGGACCTAATTGGTATTTATTGGAGGCATCATGGTTCAGATCCCAAGTTCCTGTCCACAGCAACCTATGTGATCCCACGGTTGGCAGCACAATGTGGCTTATCTGATACCGTTGTCTTTGGAAAGTTCTGACAAGAAAGGCTCCATTTGGTGTCTTGAGTGAGAAAGTGGAGGCAAGAGGCAATTGTACCACCACATTTTTTGGTTGTCTGAGCTATCTGGGTAAATGTTCTCTTCCATGGAGGGGCAGAGCCTGTAACTTCTTATTTCTCTGGAGGTAACATAGCATAATCAGGTGCTTGGAGATGTCATGTCAGTGATAAGAGCTAACACATTTTGAGCAAACACTTTGTGTCAGGAGTCATTGTATGCATGTCACGTGTATTACTCCCTTGAACCCTGACAAGTATCCCATGAGGCAAGCACGTTTACTCCCTCTATTTTACAAAAGAGAAAGAGGACACAGGGAGTAGTTGGCAAACTTGCCAAAGATACAACTAATGGAACTGAACTGGAACCAGGCATTCTGACTCCAGAGCACTCAGAATGAACCTCTAAGTACATGCTTCAAAGACATAAGCTCTTATTCTCCCTGCGCTTCCCAAACTCCCTAGAGCAGCATTCAGGCCTGGGTCGCACACCTGCCCTGCCTCAGCTGCCTCACCTCTCCCCTGGGAGCAGGTAACCATGCAGCGCTGCACCAGTCTCCCACTCCTGCCCTTGGAAGAGTCACCTAAGTTATTGTTTCAGAACGTTAGTCTTTATTTGACCTTGTGTCTGTCTATAGTCTGATTTGTAAAATACCAAGATTTATGAAATTGGTCTGGAGTGGAGGACTTAAGGGAGACTCTATACATGGTATGCATCATAACTTCCCTGGATGATGTCATAATGAATCCTCTCCAAAGGACCATGCATGAACCACCTGCTAGTTATAAACAATACAACAGACCTGGGGATTTTAAAATCCAAGCAAGATTGCAGCTGAGGCTGCAAATGTGCAACCAAAAGGCAGGGAGATGAAATGAAGTCTGATAGAGTTGCATGGAGGTATTAGAGAAGCCACCAATCCTATAAATGTAATTGGACTTTCGAATTACGAGTTGTGGCAATGGACTTGTTAGTCTGCATGTTTTATGCAGCCTAACTGGTGGGATTCAGGATGGCTCACTGCAAGACTGATAAGCCTCAGGCATTTATTTTGAACCAAACCTTGTGAGGTTTGCTCTGTGACAGACTGCTGAGAGTGCTCACTGTCCTTGCTGCAAGCGGAGGGAGCTGGTCTCGCCTGCATGTGTAAGGGCCTGGTCTGCATGCAAGATCAGCTCTTGCTCAAGTGCACCATTGAGTCCTCCCAATCATTCCCTCTTTTAAGTCTCCCATGGTAGCTTGTTTTGAATCTGCCATATTTTGCTGGGTATAATGCACACATTTTGCCTAAATTTCTGAGGAAAAAATAGGGATGAGCATTATACATGGGTAGTACTAATTCTGTATCTATATAAATGTTTTTAATTCTTTTATTTATGCTTAGGAGTTAAATGTGTAAATCTAGAAATCAATAATGATATCCATATGCAAATTAATACCCTGGAATACACTGATCATTTTTTTATTGTTAAATTTATTGGGGTGACTGGTTAGTAAACATTACATAGGTTCCACGTGTATAATTATATAATAGAGTATCTATGTGTTACGTTGTGTGTTCACCACCCAGAATCAGTTCTTCTATCACCATACATTTGACTCCCCCTCCCTCCTCCCCCAACCCCCTTCCCCCTTCCCCTCAGGTAACCACTTAACTATTGACTGTGTCCATGAGTTTTTGTTTCTTTGTTGCTTCCAGTTTTATATTCCATAATATGAAAAATAAATGCTAAAATTCCTTTATAATACAAAAGCATACCTAAATATGAACAAATAAAAATTTGAATTAAAAAATTTAAATGAAAGACTTTTTACCTGAAAGTTTGGGTCAAAAACACGGGTGCGTATTATACACAGGAACACATTACACACAGCAGAATACGGTACTTCTACCTCCTCCCACTTTCTCCTGTTACTAATGAGCTTCTCCAAGTGAGAGACTGACATCTAAGTACCTCTGGGAACAGCAGAAAATCTGTAGGTCTGTCCACGGAGGAGTCCCATGGCACTGACCATTTATATGGTGACCATGCAGGCCCAATAAACAAAGCAAATCTATCCGCCTCTCCATCCCTCTGTGGTTTTCGGGTCTGCGTGTGTGCATTTCCCAGGACATTTGCAGGAGACACCAAAACTTGTCTTCATTACAGCTCTGACTCATAACCCAATTAATGGTGTCAAGAAGTGAAACACTGTCCCCAGGCCCAGCTGCCATTTGAAAGCAAGTCCCAGCCTGCTCAGAGCAGTAACGAACGGTGCCCCAGAGAGGGCAGCTCAGAATCTGTTCTGCTAGCCAAAAGCAAAGCAGGTTTTCAGAAAGGCCAGAGCAGTGTCAGCTCTCAATTTTGGGGTGTGAATGCACTTGGTCTCAACACCGTGGGAGAGGGAGGATGGGAATGTGAGATGGGGAGTGAAAGCGTTTGGTGCTTCCCCTGACTCCGACCAGAGATTTCTACCTCATCTGCTCTGGATTTCTCAAGTTGAAGGTAGGCAGACCTGTCACACACTGTCTGAGTTTCTCTAGAGAGAACCTCCCAGTTTACATTGACCAGACACTAATTTTTCCCCCAGGCTTGTGCATGGACTGTTTATCATGTACCTTTCCTTATAATACTGCCACTGCTTTCTGGGTGAAATGCCAGCACCACATGACCATTTTTCAACTTCTGTAGAGATTATTTTGTAAATTCACACAAGCTAATTTTTGGGATGTGGTGTGCTAGAATTGCTGTCAGCCAGAATGAGGCATACTGTACCTTCAGTCAACTGACTGAATGCAAATTATTTTAAAACCCGGCTTTCTCTAACTGAAAAATAATCACATCCTTCTTTACGAATCAAATGCGGTACCCCTTTAATAACAAAGAGAGCTGCCATTTAGTGTCCCAGTGTCAAACTCAGTGAGAGCACTCTGTTTATATTGTCCCTGGTCCTAACAGCAACCCTTCCAGTGGGAAACTGTGTGCAGTGATTTTTTATTTTGAGGGAAGGCTGAGAGTGAAACATGGGTGTGCTTCACCTTGAAAAGGAGCCAGGAGCTCCTGGGTACTGTAGTTAAAAGCCCATCTCTTCCTACTGTTTTTTCACCTCTGAAAGTCACCTTCTGATTTTTAATACCCCAAGTGGTCTGAACCTTGGAATTTATGTCTCCAGGAGAGAAGGCGGGATCTCCAGGAGGGTTACTCTCCCAGGGAGAGGTTCAGAGGGAAGAGAGAGACCTGGTCTGCATCACCCCCAAACACCTGTAGCATCTCAGGTCTCCCCCGGTGGCCTCACCCTCCCCTGGTGTGGGCTGAGCCCAGCTTTGCCTGGTTTGTGAGCTCCTGACGAGATGAGAGCTGGTGGTGAGGAGGGAGTCAGTTGAATACCCAGCCTCTGCCTTTCCCCAGGGATCCCTTTCTTCTGTTGCAGCCAAATACTGCTCAGTTGAGAACTCAGGAAACAAAACAGTCTTTGTTGCTTAAACTGCAATCATTCCCATGGCTGATTGTCCCAGTGGCCCTGTTGTTAACAATACTCCCTCCTCCCCTTCCTGCTCCTGCTCCCTAATCGCACCTCCTCCTGCCTCCCCTCCCTGCTCCTCCTTAGCTTCTCTGCTCCTCCCAGCCTCTGGCCCCCTGTGATTCTTAATCATTATGCTTCTCAAACATGACAAACCTATCAGAACCTTGTCAAAGTGAGAGGCTCCAGGGAGTTAGTACAAAAACTAAAATGAGTGCCAAACTCATTTGGAAAGGTTTGGCTTTCAAGGGAACATTTGGCACACTGAGAAGGAGAGAAAGCGGGGAGCTGCCCACCTGGTTGTCTCCAGAGGGTTTTGCCCAGGGAGTCAGGTGATAAACTGGATGAGCGATTGCTCACCAATTCTCTATCAGGGATTCCTCAGTGAGTTTGAGGGATACACACATAGTTTGGACTCATAGTTGGGTTTTTCTGGGTGCTAAGTTTAGGAGTTAATGCTCTGTGCACTTCTGACTTCCTCCTGCTGACTTTATCTTAGTTATAAATCCAATAGACACAGGTCATTAGGAGATGTAACCATGTCATTTTTGTTTTCACTAGAACATTTTGGTTGACAGTCTTGCCCACTATTATTAGTAACTCTGCTGGGAAAACATATATCATCCAAGATTGTCCCAGGCAAAGTGGGCAAGACTGTCAACCAGCTCTTGTCATAGGGTGCGATGGCAAGATCTAGGACCGGGAAATAGGTTCTACCATGAACTACTTAGAAACCCTAGGTGACTCCTCAGCTTAACCTGACTAAAAATCGAAGAATTGGACTTAGTTTTCATTGTTTCTTTGGAAGCTGGTGTTTTGAATCCTTTGAATCATCTACTTGAATGAGATAAAAAGTATTTTGGGTGGCATATTTTGCCTCCTACAGGTTGGTTAAATCAATGCATCCACTTAAATATCTGGAGGGGAAACACAAATTAACAAAGAAAAAGCAACAACAATAAAACTTGGGCTTGTGAGAATAATGTGTGTAAAGGACCTGGGAACTACCATATACGATGAGGTTCTCTTGTTTTCTGAAAGAACAGGGCAATAGTCTTAAGAAATATCTCCTCCTTCCTCTAAGTAACTGACCATAGAATTAAATATGTAGCATTTTGGGAGCACCCACAGTTTACTCAGGGCTTCAGCAGGAGCATCTAACAGGGAGAAGTTCTCTGTCTCAAGGGCCTAGACTCTCAACTATATGAACATGCACACACACACACACACACACACACACACACATGCACGCATGACTGCATTTAAAAATACGCTAGCTGGGAGTGTGCTGAAATCCCAGAGCTTCTTGAGGCCCAGGTGTAGAAGATCATTTGGGGAAAATTCTGGTGTCAGGATTACCCTAGTTATCTTGTACATCTCGAATAAGCAGGGACCACAACTATTAAAGACAGTGTAGGGCTCATGGGTAGGTGAAAATGAGTTCAGTGAGGAGAGCCCTGGATTCTGAGGCAAGCCTATTTGTTGTTGTTCTTGGTCCGCCATTGATTTTCAGGATATCCACAGACAGATCCTTTTTGCTTTTTTGAAAGGTTTCATTTTCTCCTGCTGTTTGCCCTGAATGAGAATTGAGACCAGAACATTGTAAATGACTTAGCCACCCTGCATTTTGAAGTTAAAAGGGCACACTGTGAAGCAGGCAGTGGGGTGGAGAGAAAGCAATTGGTGGGAAGTTAGGAGAACATAGATTCTAATCTTTGGCCCTCACTGAGTATGCATGAACTTGCTGGGTCTTTTTGCTCTGGAAGTCTCTATTTTCAAATCAGAGGAGTTTTTGTTGTTTGTTTTTTGATGGTTTCTTTTTTTTTTCAGTAGAAAACCTTATATAAATCTTACATATATTCTTCCTAATATAAAATATATTTTATACATAAAATATGTATATTTATATAAATATACATGTAGAAATAACTTTCTAGGCCCAACATGGAGGGACTCCTGTCCCCGGTACCATGTTAGGAAACTAAAACTTAGATAACTTTCATGGACCTGTAAATGCTCCGATTGACCAGAAACTGTGCATCCAGCCAGCAAGTCTCCAAACCCTAAGCCCACTCTGGGCTCTATACTTACTTCCTTATTCCTTATTCATTTTCTGTTTGTCTCTTCGTTGGTTCTTATCCTTTATCCTATATAAGCTCTCTATCTTTTGCCCCATGTTGCACAAGTTATCTGGATCCTTGGGAAAGGAGACCGCCCACTTCGTGAAGTATTAAACACATTTTTTTGCATCACCTAAATTTTCTTTTATCATTTCAACATCTATAAAATACTGCTGTGATTGAGGAGGGCTTGGACTGGTGCTAGCTCAGCACCCTCTTCCGCCCCCCGCAGCCTTCAGTGTCCTGAGGCACTTCCTCAGCTTGGTTTCCACCCGCTGGTGAAGTTTAGTTGAATGCTAGAAGGTGCCATGCTCCAGTCTGAAGCAGCCCATGCACCAGGCCCTAACCCAGGAATGAGGCAGGCAAGGGCTTTGTGGAAGCCACTCCTCTCCCCTTGGCTGTCCAAATTGCTCAGGCCCTGCCCACAAACCCACGGCACTGGAAAACCATTTAACACTTTCCAACAAGCTCCTCTCAGAATTTGACTTTCTGTGTAATAGACATGGGCTTTCTGGATTGAAGACTTGAGCCTAGTGAGTGGTTAACCACCAGAGTTGTGCAAAGAGGCAGACAAGGAGCCGAAACCGAGCCAATCAAGAAACCTGGCTCAGAGCTGGTGCTACCTCCAGAGACATCCACCCTGCTTCAAAGCCTCTGAGCCAGACATCTCAGCCTTCTGGCTGCCAAACCTTCTGCTCCCTGGGCAATCCGGGTGCTCAATTTGATTGTTTACCCAAGCGGGTTATCCTGGACTGTGAAATATGATTCTTGAAGGCTAGAGTGAAGTGAGTGGCCCTCAGGGACCAGACACCTTGGTTTGTAAATCAATCTTTAGCACACAGACACTCCAGCGGTTAGACATTACAAGGTGAAGAGTGGCCCCCTTGTGGGACACCCTGCGGCAATAGCCATGTTAGCCTAGAAGATTGTGTTTCTGGAAATGCTCGAATGGAAGACGCAGAATCCTCTCTTGAGACTATGTTTTGGACATGTGGGAATATCTGTTAACAGGAAATGAGTATAGCTGGGTACTGGGAATTGTTTGGAGAGTAGCTTTTCTTTAACTTTTGGATAAAACAAGGAATAGATGCTTACATAAAATATATTTCTTGTTAATTCTGTCCAATACTTAAAAAAACAAACCATACCAGTCCTACCCATTAAGAAATGGTGGATAGTGTATAAACTTTCGAATCTCCTTAGAGTCTTAGTACACTGAATAATTATTTCTCCTAGAGTTTTATTTTCATGAGTTATTTCTAAACAATCAGCTAGATCATTTTCAGTATGTTTGAGAGTTATCCTTGGGAAGATTCAGTGAATCACTTGAGTTAATGAACTGATGAGACCACAGACTTTCCCATGATAATAGTTGAGAAAATCCAGATTCCACATGTGCAAATCAAATGTCGAACTTAAAATTTTCAGTTTGGGAACATGAAAGAGATCTGTAGATGAATGGTGGTGACATTCGTACAACAATGCCACTGAACTGTATGCTGAAATGATTGAAAAGGTAAATGCTATCTTCTGTATATTTTACAATTAAAAATATTTTAAAAATTTATTTTATAGTTTTATTTTTAGGCTTTGCTTAATCCAAACTAAAGGTAGCTTGCTTTACTTTTAGATTCATGACTCATGAGGATAAGACATATTTCATATCTCCCCAGACTCTTCAGCTCACTTGTGATTCTCAAGCTCCCGAGTATTAATTCTCATTTCTCTGTCTTATGATTCCTGCTGAGCCATTTCAAATACCAGGGAGCAAAATAAAGAGCAGGCAATGTTTCCATTGCAGAAATCCATATAAAAGCTAATGATGTGAGAGCCCTGCAATGATTTTAGAATCTGTGTTTATTTTGGCAAGCATTCAAAATTTAGAATGGTGGGAGGTCCTAAAAACGTCCTTTCCATTAACCGACCAATTCATGCTTTACCTCTCTTCCTGCTTCTCAACCTTTCATTCAATAAATGCTCCTTACATCATACATTGTTCAAGTGTTAAATGCTTTGAGAAATATCATACTGATTTACCCTTAAAACAGAGGTACTAGATATGTTTGCACAATGAAAACAAAAGAATACATCCTTTCTCCCATTGTTTCAACAATTACTGATTGATCCGCCAACACATACCAGACATGTCAGATATTATGGGAATTCAGAAACAGCAGAAATACCTTCTGGGAGGAGTATCAGAGAGCTCATCTTGCTTGACCTGTGGAAGAAATGACATTCCAAGAAGCAGCTTCTGAAGGATATGTAGCATTTAAAGGGCATTCCACAATGTGAGAATAGAATAAACAAAGATAAACAGAAGGAAATCAAAGGATATGTGTGGGGAAGAATAGGCTAGATCACATAGGTAGGCAAACTTTTTCCGTGAAGGGCCAGATAGCAAATATTTGGGCTTTGCAGGCCATATGGTCTACAGATGATAACTAAATGAAGGGGAGTTGACTGTGGGCCCAATAAAACTTTTTTTAAAAAATAAAAACAGGTAGAAGTTCAGTTCAGCCCTGTGGCCATAGTTTGCTGACTCCTGGGCTGGAAAGTAGGATGGGTGAAGGGATTCAGGGAGGAAGTAGACCAGAGTTTCATCAGGTTGGTACTTGCATGCCAGGTTAAAGACATTTTTCTAAAGTAGGAATGAGAAAGCACATGCTTTAGAACATCAGTTCCCAGGAGGTGGTACACGAACCCCCAGGGTATGTGCTGGGCCATTCTGGGGTACATGAAAAATAATCAGTAATGGTGAAAAAACAGTGAAGTAAAGTAAAAAAAAGTGCAAACCATTAGTTATAGAACAATAAAGATTAAGTTTGAGTCACTGTTAATGGAGACACTTCAAAATTAGATCATATTAGCGAATGTGATCTAATTAGTAAATGATGATTGGTGAGGGCATGGCTATGAACCCTTACCCCAAAATGCTCTTCTACCAATCATTATGCAGTTTCAGAACAATGAATTTATGACATTTCTAGAACTTCCCCAAACATATAAATACATCCATAGCCAGACTATTTGATCAGTTTAATTGTTGAGTGAGTAAAAGTAAGTGTGTTGTCTTCAATCATGATTTAAGTGATTTTTAATTTAATGTTTAAATACTTGATTGTCATTATCAATATTTAACTGTTTTATGAATATTGTGAAATTAAATCTGTGGTTTGTATTATACTTTCAGTGTAATTTTTTCCCTAACTTATTACCTCATTTCCACTATTTTACATTAAGATAGGCACTGAACAAAAGTGTCAGTATTTAAAAACAGCTGTTTTAAAAATAAGAAGTACAATTTATAGAAATGGGTTTAAAAGGGGCACACAGTGGGAAAAGGTTGGGAACCACTGTCTTAGAGCAAAGGGAATGCTGTAATTAGTGCCTTGCTTTTTAGCATCTTTCTCAAAGGAAGTCTTACAGTTCTGTCTCTTTCAGAAGCAGTCCTGGGGACTTTTTCTTTCTAGCATTATTTATTCACTATCATATTTATAAGTTCTTTGAGCTTCAGAAGTAGCTTGGTACCAAATCTTATAAATCATCTGATCTCCCCCACTAAACAAGGAAAGGAGAGCAGGTTATAATTTTCTTTCAACTTTTCTGTCTTGGGAGGATGTAATAGATAAGAGAATGGTATGAGAATTAGCCAAGATTCTTGCCTTGATCAGTCCATATAATATACTATAGCTCCTCGGAGTGAGGCCCAGGGTTGTGTAATACCTCCACGGCCTCATAGATTAGAAGAGTACCTGGTTTTCAATCCTTAGTCCACATCCCGAATTTCCAATTTCATTGTACTTTTCCAGGCCTCGTCTTATTTGACCCTTACAGTATTTAAGACTGCATTTCTCTTCCTTCTGGATTCTTCCCTGCTCTGGCTTCTGTGATACTACTTTCTCTTGGCTTTTCTAACTTACTTGTGATGGCCCCTTCTTAGCTTCTTTGCCTGATTCATAGGCCCCAGTGCCCATGGCAACGTTAGGGTGCTCACCTTTTTGTGCAGTTTTGTTAGCAGGTTATTTGGTTAAAAACCTAAAACCACATTCTCCTTCTTGGCCTCTATTGGTAGGAAAGCTGATATTTAAGTCTCTCATCTGTCTTGCTGTATTTTACTTCTTTATTTGCTCCGGGAAGAAAGGGTGCTATTTGTTGGGTCTCTCAGAGACCTCAACATCATCCAACCTCTTGTTCACATATTCCATAAATATTTAGAACTCAATATGTCTAAAAAATATGTGTAAACCTGAACATCTCTGGTTTATTTTTTTTTAAAAATTTCTCCTCTAATTTTCCACATTTGAAATGATGTGACTTTATGTTCATTAATCGAAGCTACACACCTGGAATCATCCCAAACTCTTCTTTTACCCTTACTAACATCTCATTAATTATCCAATTCGGTGGCTTCTGTCTCATATGTCCCTAACACCGATGTCATCCAGGTCACCAAAATCTCTCCTAGATTATCAAAATAGCTTTCTACTTCTAAAGGTCTCTCCGTTTCCAATCTTACGCCTTCTAGATTAGGTTTTTCACCCTAATCATGTCATTCCTTGGGTAAAAAAATCATGTTCTGTTTTTCCATTGCCACAAGATAAAAATACAACTGTTGGGATGACAACAGGACCCTTTGTGATCTGACCACATCTACGCTGCCAGATTTCTCTCCTAGCAGCCCACCCCACCCCACCATGCACTCTAAGTTTTAGCCATTTTTTTGCAATTTTAAGTTCTCTTAATCTATCTTACAAATTTATGCTTTTGTCTCTTTGCATAGAAATAACATTTCCTCTCTTGAAAATCAGATGAATATCTTGCTCAAATAGCACCTTCACTCTGCCCTTCACACACTCGTCAATAAAATATCACTTCTTTTAATCTACCGTAAATGGCAGGATGGACAGAAATATAAAGTTTAGTTTGGAGTTACATAAATCCTGATACAAATGTAAATGGTGACTGTAATATCAATTGTTGATGATTCATCTTTAAAAGATCCCAGAAAATCCTATTGATCAAGCAAAACTAAGCTTTTAGGTCTACAAAAGTAAGCGAGAAGGCCACTTATACTGACTTTTAGTAGTGTAACAAAATGAAGAAATGAGGGGAGAATATTTATAGTGTTTAAGGGTCTGAGCTGTGTGATTTTAAAGTGGGTCTTTCAAGACAGAGAATTGGTTGGAATTAGGCAGTGTCTATGATAAAATAACTTTTTTATTTTTAACCTTTCATTGGCTTCCCACTGCCCTTTACTTCTTAGTTTTGTTAAATTTATTGAGGTGACATTGTTTAATAAAATAACATAGGTTCAAGTATACAATTCTATAATATAACATCTATTTTGCATTGTGTGTTTGCCACCCAAGTCAGATCTTCTTCAGCCACCATATATTTGACTCCCTTTACCCTCTTCTACCACCCTCCCTCCCCATTACCCTCTAGTAACCACTAAACTGTTGCTGTGTCTATAAATGTTGTATTGTTCATTTGTTGCTTTCAGTTTTAGTTCCCACTTATGAGTGAAATTATATGGTTTTCAGCTTTTTCTGTTTGACTTATTTTGCTTAGCATGATAATCTCAAGGTTCATCCATATTGTTGCAAATGGCAGTATTTTATCTTTTCTTATGGCTGAATAATAGTCCATTGAATATGTTTGTCCATTGACTAGCACATTGTTTATATCCAATTGTCTTTCAAAGCCCACTTTTGTTGTTTCCATGTCTTGGCCACATGAATAATGCTGTGATGAACATACAGGTACATATATTTTTATGGATAAGTATTTTCAGAGTTTTTTAGGTAGATTGGGTAGAAACCCACAGGGCAGATTGCTAGGTTATATGATAATTCTATTCTTAATTTTTTGAGGGACCGCCATACTGTTTTCCATAGTAGTTGTATCAGTTTACATTCCCACCAGTATTGTAAGAGGGTTGCTTTTTCTCCACAGCTTCTTCAACATTTGTAATTATTTGTCTTGTTGAAAATAGCCATTCTAACAGGTGTGAGGTGGTATCTCATTCGTGGTTTTGATTTGTATTTCCTAACAGCTGGTGAAATTGAGCATGTTTTCATAAATCTGTTGGCCATTTGTATACCTTCTTAGGAGAAGTGTCTGTTTAGGTCCTCTGCTGATTTTTTATTGGATTGTTTTCTTGTTGTTGAGTTGTATGAGTTATTTATATATTTGGGTTATTAGCCCATCATCTGAGGTGGTTTATTGCAAATATCTTCTGCCATTCAGATGATTACCTCTTTGCTTTGCCTCTTTGGCTGTGCAGAATCTTTTTAGTTTGATATAGTCCAATTCATTTATTTTTGCTTTTACTTTCCTTACCTTTAAGGTCCAATTTGTAAAATCCTCGCTAAACCCACTCATAAGTTTAGTGTCTGTGCTTTCTCGTATGCAATTTATTATTTCAGGTCTTATATTTAGGGTTTTATTTTTTTATCCATTTTGAGTTACTTTTGGTTTGTGGTGATAGATGCCAGTCTAGTTCAGGGTTTTGCATGTAACTTTTGAATTTTCGCAGCACCATTTATTGAAAAGGCTTTGTTTTCTCCATTTTATGTTTTTCACTACTTTGTGCAAGATTATTTTCCTATATATGTTGGTTTATTTCTTGGTTCTCAAATTTGTTACATTGGTCTACGTGTCTGTTTTTCTGCCAATATCATACTGTTTTGATTATTGTCATTTTGTAGTATAATTTGAAGTCAGGGAGTATAATATCTCTGGCCTTTTTCCTTTTTCTCAGGATTGCTTTGGCTATTCAGGGTCTTATGTGTTTTTATACAAATCTGATGATTTTTTGTTCTATTTAAAAAAATGTCTTTGGGATTTTGATGGGAATTGCATTAAATTTGTATATTACTTTGAGTAATATACATTTTAGCTATGTTGATTCTTCTAATCTATGAACACAGAATATTTTTCCATTTCTTTGTGTCTTCTTCAATTTTTTTAATAACATCTTATAGTTTTCATTGTATAGGTCCTTCACATCATTTGTTAAGTTTATTCCTAGGTATTTTATTCTTTTGTTGCAAATGCAAAAGAGATTGTTAAGTTTTTCATTTCTTTTTTTGAAATTTTATTGTCAGTATATAAGAATGCAATGAATTTTTGTACATTGATTTTGTATCCTGCAAGTTTGTATTTATTTATTATTCCTAATAGTTTCTTGGTGGTGTCTTAAGGGTTTTCTATATAAAGAATCAGGCCATCTGCAAAAAGTGACAATTTGACTTCTTCATTCCCAATTTGGATGCCTCTTATTTCTTTCTTTCACCTGATTGCTGTGGACAGATTGCCAACACTATGTTGAATAACAGTGGTAAGAGGGGGCATTTTTATTATGTTCTGGATCTTATAGGGAAAGCTTTCAGTTTTTTACCATTCAGTATGATATTAGGTGAGGGTTTGTCATATACAGCCTTTATTATGTTGAGGTCCTTTGCTTCTATACCCATTTTACTAAATGTTTTACTCATAAATAGATGTTTTATCTTTTTAAATGCTTTTTATGCATCTATTGATATAATCATATGATTTTTATCCTCTATTTTGTTTACATGGTGGAGCACATTGATCAATTTGCATAAGCTAAACAATCCTTGTGCCCCTAAAATAAACCCCACTTGATTGTAGTGTATAATCTTTTTAATGTATTATTATATTTGATTTGCTAATATTTTGTTTGAGATGTTTACATCTATATTCATCAGAGTTATTCATCTGTAGTTTTCTTTTTTTTTTTTTGGTGTTATCCTTACCAGATTTTGGCCTCATAAAATGAGTTAAGAAGTATTGACTTTTCCTCAATTTTTTGGAAGAGTTTGAGAATGACAGGTATTAAATCATCTTTGAATGTTTGGTAGAATTCAGTAACAAAGCAATCTGGTCTTGGACTTTTGCTTTTTGTAATTTTTTTTTTTTAAATTAAGCCTATGCTTGAATTAATTAATTAATTAATTAATTAATTAATTAATTTGCTTTTTGGTATGTGGGTAGCTCCCTGGATGGGAATCGAACCCAGGCCACAGCGCTGACAGCGCCAAAGCCTTAAGCCACTACACCATCAGGGAACTCCCCTGGAATATTTTTAATGATTGTTTTAATTTCCTTACTATTCATTGATCTATTTAGATTCTCCAGTTCTTTGTGATTCAGTCTGGGAAGGTTACATATTTCTAAAAACTTGTCTATTTCTTCTAGGTTATTGAAAATGGTGGCATATAGTCTTTCATAGTAGTCTTGTATGATCTTTTGTATTTCTGTGGCATCCCTTGTAAATTTTCTTTCATTTTTGATTTAGTTTATTTGTGTCTTTTCTCTTTTTCCCTTAGTGAGCCTAGGTAGGAGTTTGTCAATTTTATTAATCTTTTCAAAGAACCAGTTCTTCATTGCATTGTTTTTTCTATTATCTTTTTGTTTTCTATTTCATTTAATTCTCCTCTAATTTTTATTATTTTTTGCTTCTGCTTACTTAGGGCTTCATTTTCTAGTTCTTTAAGATGTAATGTTAGGTCATTTATTTGGAATTTTATTGTTTCTTGTGATAGGCCTGTAATAATATAGATTTTCCTGTTATTACCACTTTGATTGCATCCCAAAACTTTTCACATATTTTATTTTCATTCTCATGTGTTTCTATGTATTTTTTTTTATCTTTCCTTCTATTTCTTCTTTGACCCAGTTGCTCTTTAGTAGCATGCTGTTTAATCTCCATATATTTATGGTTTTTCTCATTTTCTTTTTGCAGTTGATCTCCAATTTTAAAACATTGTGGTCAAAATATGCTTGGTATGATTTCAGTTTTCTTAAATATGTTAAGACCAGTTTTGTATCCCAACATATGATCTATTCTTGAGAATGTTTCATGTGTACCAGGGGAGAATATGTATACTACCATGTTCTGAGATGAAAGGCTTTGTAAGTGTTATGTCCATTTGGTTGACTATGCCATTTAAGGTTGGTATTTCCTTATTGAGTTTTTGTTTGAATGATCTGTCCATAGTTGTAAATGAGGTATTTAGGTCCACCACTATAATTATGTTTTTGTCAGTTTCTCCTGTTAGTTCTGTTTGTAGTTTCTTTAAATATTTTGGTGCCCCCCAGGAGCATATATATGGATAAGTGTTGTATCTTCTTGTTATATTGTCCTCTTTATCATTATGAAATGCCCACATTTATCTTTTATTACATTTTTTATCTTGAAGTTTATTTTATCAGATATAAGTATGGTTACATCCACTTTTCTCTGGATACCATTTGCTTGGAGTATCGTTTTCTGCCCTTTTACTTTGAGTCGTATCTGTCTTTGTAGCTGAGATGTGTCGCTTGAAGGCAGCATATGGTTGGGTTTTGTTTGTTTATTCCATTTTCTACCCTGTGGCTTTTTATTGGTGAGTTCAAACCATACACATTTAGGGTGATAATCGATATATGGATTTGCCATAGCCATTTTATTTTTTGTTTTCTGGTAGCTTGGTGTCTCCATTGTTTCTTTGCCCTTGTGTTTCTGTCTGTTATATTAGTTGGATAGGATTCTATGATTTTTTCTCACAGTTTCCTCTTTTTTTAAGCTAAGTGTCTCATTTCTGGATTCTGAGTGTTTGTGTCTCTCTGTGTGTGTGTGGTTACTGCTAAGTTTATGTAAAAGAAAGTTTCATATGTACAGTAGTTCTTTTTATTCTGCATGCATTTTATCTCCATTCCCCTTTGCAAATTCAGACATTTACCCCCTCCCTTTTTATGTTTTTATTGTCGCAAATTATCCCTATTTATGCTGTAAGTTCATTTCTGAGTTGCAATAACAATTGCCTTCTTCTCTTTTTCCTTTTCGTGTTTTTGCCTCCTTTAACTTTTATGTTATATTTAAGGGTATAGTGTCCTGTTCTGAATTAGGTTTGTAATTTCCTGCTTCTTTTTGTCTGTTAGTCATCTTATTCATAGCTTTGCATTCTTTTATCTTTTCATTTCAGGTAGAATAACCCCCTTCAGTATTTCCTATATTCTTGGCTTTGTGGTGGAAAATTCCCTTAGCTTCTGTATGTCTGAAAATATCTTTATTACTCCTTCATACCTAAAGGATAACATTACTGGATATATTATTCTTGGCTGGTAATTTCTCTCTTTCATTAGTTTGGATATTTGTTTTCACTCTCTCATGGCTTATAGAGTTTCTGCTGAAAAATCTGATAATAATCTAGTGGACTTTTCTTTGTAGGTTACTGTTTTTATTCCTTTGGCTGCCTTGAGAATTCTCCTTTGTCATTACTTTTTGACAGTTTTAATATAATGTACCTTGGAGAAGGCCTTTCAGGATTGAGATAATTAGGTATTCTGTTTGCTTATTGAATGCAAGGATCCAGTTCTTTCCATGGGTTTGGAAAGGTCTTGTTGACTATTTAAATAGACTCTCTGTTTCCCTCTCCTTACTTGCCCTTCTTGTGTAACCATTATTCTTATGTTGCTGTTTCTGATAAAGCCAGATGATTTTTGTAGAGTTCTTTCAATTCTTTTAACTCTCAAGTTTCCCTCTTCTTTCATCTGCCTCATTTCCAGACTTTTATCTTTAATATTACTAAATTTTTTTCTTCATCTGTTCAGCTCACTATTTCATTCTTTATCTCTATTATTGAGTTCTACAGCTCCAGAATTTCTATTTGGTTCTTTTTTAAAGTTTTGATTTCTTCAGCAAATGTTTATTTTGTTTGTTGATTTGATTTCTGAGTTTATTAAACTGTGTTTTCTTGCATCTCATTGATTTTTTTAGAACTGCAATCTTGAATTGACTGTCATTGAAGTAACACATTTTTATGCCTTTAAATTTATTTTTTGAAGATTTTTCATTTTCTTCTGAGCTTTTTTTTCTGCTTTGTTTGTTCATACTCTTTGATGTATTATTTCTCTGCATAGGCATTTATGGGAATGAATTCTGCAGCAGATTGTAAAAAGAGGTTTTTCTTTTGCTTTCCAGTAGGTGGCGCTGGAACATTTTATTTTGTTTTGCACGCTCTTAACTTCTCAGATACCTGCTGGGTGGTAAAAGATGCCTTGTATTTCCTGGGGAGGTGGGCATCTCCTCTGTGACCAGTTTGCCTGGGTCTCAGGACAACACCCCTGTGGGAGAATGTGGTGGATAATGGGGTTCCAGTTCCCTGAAATCCCATGCTGCTCCTGCAGGCAGATGTAGTGCTATGCTGCCTGAACTGTCTCAGGTGCCCACACTGGAATCCTTCACAAAGGGTGGGGTTGAGGGGCAGGGAGAGGCCACTGGTATATTTGTGGCTTTGTTGTTTTCCCCAGTAATGGTGACTGCCAGATCTCAGATGCTTTGCCTCTGTATCTCCACTTTTATCACTGGGATGTGTGTGTCTGATGCTCAGGAACTGTTTCTCTAGTTCTCAAGGCTATAGATATTCTTTTTTATAACCCAACTTTCACAGCTATAGTCCATTCTGAAGCCCTCTGCTAGCTCTGGGAGGGTGGGGGTAGGTGACCAGACTCTGTGGCTTTGTTCTCTGCCTGGCAGTGGTGGCTGCTAGAACACAGCTGTTGCACTTCTGTATTTGTTCCCTATCCAGATCACTGGTTTCAGCTGTATTATATGTTGATTACTAAGGCAGGAATGCTCTGGGTCACAGAGAGTGCACCTGCAGCCTGAATGTTCCCCTCTCCTGAAACCTGCAGTGAGCTTCAGGCTGTGTCTAGAATACCCATCTCTGCTGTTCTCCCTTCTCTCTTCCCCTGTTTGCCCTGATTTGCCCACCTTCAGATGTTTTGATGCATTGATTGCTCAGATGTGTTTGTTTCACAGGAAATTCTTCATTGAATTACAGTTTTTCAACTTGTAACTTTAAGGGGAGAGATCAAGGAAACCCCTCTTGCTGTTGTGCTTCTGACATCATTCCTCAATAACTTCTGCTTGGTGGACATCTTAAAGCAAGCCCTGATGAACAAGTTTAATCTTGATAAGTAAGCTATTGTATAATAATTGATTTGCAGTCTTATCTTCCAGAAGCAAATATTTTGTGGGACAAAAATACTTCATTTTACTTGATCCTAGTATTTTTGCCACATAAGCAGAAAAATACTGTCCCAGAATTATTTAGCACAGTGTCAGGAAAGTATGTTGGTTTAACTTTTCACTATCTTATAGGGATATTTGTTGTAAATATTAACTGATTTTAATGCATATGAGGTATTTATCAGTGTACCTATATAGGAAGTTCTGCATAAAAGGGGTTTATAATTGTTACTCTGTATATTTTGTTTATTAGAACATGTAAGACTTCATTTCAATGATTTGTTTTAATGTCTCTTCCCCCTACTGTATCATAAGCTCCCAAGTACCAACATTATGCTTTATTTATTTTGTATCTCCAGATTCTAGCACAGAGCTTTGCCACTTAATGGGTTTTCAATAAATGTTTGTAGAATGAATGAATGGATGCACTGTGTTAAATAAATGTTCTGTGTATGTGGGTTGACACTGAGGAACTTGTTAGTTATGTTAGTGGCTAGCATGAAAAGGGATGTGTCTTCCTAGAATGCAGGAGGGGAATGACGAAATGAACAAATCTATTTTTTTTTTCCTCTTGCATCTTAAGGAGTAACTCTCTTGGACTAAAGTTTAACATATTTAGCAGATAGCCATCCATCATTCCCTGTTTGCAGACAAGAGCAGGTGATAGCTCCATTAACTCTGCCCACATAACTCATGAAGCAAAACCTCCAAGGTTGGTTTGGATTGGGACCTGGTGCTAGCTGATGTGGAACAGGGCAGAGAGGCTCAGAAAGACAAGCATGGCTGGTAACCATTTCTTATGTATAATGGGAAAATCTTGAACTATTGCAACCCTTTGCACTAAGAAGGTAGGGATGACAAAAGAAAACTAGAACCATACAGCAACAAAAATGGGATTGATAGTTCTGTCTCTAAGTAGAGTGAATGACACTGTTCATGTTAAATACTAACAACATGGATCCTTTTGCGTTCTGTCTACAACCTCCCTTTGCCAAGGAATTTATCCTGCATAGATAGTTGTCCTTGAAAACATGTATTTGCTCCAATCAGAACTTCCACTGAAGCAAAAAAGAGTTTGGGTTATATAATAGTTGTCTACTCTTAGTTTACACTCTTATTAGAGCAATGAATACAGGCACCCCAGTTAGTTTTATAAAGATCTGTCTTTTCCACTAGAGCATGCTGTTTTAGGGGCAGGGTCTGCATCCTCTTTAATATTATATAATTGCCAGTCCTTTTCCCCATGCATCCTAGTACTTGACAGTGCCTGACATGTAGCTCAAAGTCATGCTACTGATTTTTGAGTGTGTGGTGAAGTAGACAAGATTTACCATTTTAAGTGTACAATTCTGTAGCGTAAGTACATCATATTGTTGTGTAATCATCACCACTATCCATTTCCTGAACTTATTCATCATCCCAAACTTGAAACTCTGCTACCATTAAATAATAATTTCCCATTCTCCTCTCCTCTCAACCCTTAGTAACCATTATTCTACTTTTCATCTTTATTTGACTATTCTAAGCATTTTATATAAGTGGAATAATGCAATATTTGTCGTTTTGTGTCTAGCTAATTTCACGTAGCATAATATCTTCAAGGTACATCTATATTGTAGCATGTATCAAAATTTCATTAATTTTTCAAGGTTCTGATTCCCTGTGGATACCCTCCAAAAGCCAAATCTATCTACAGGAAACCAGGAAACCAGAAGGCATGGGAGGCAGTTTGATGTGGTCCACAAATGTTAGTCTCCCTGGGCAGGAGAGCTGGGTGGAGAAGGGTGCAGAGTGGGTCTGAAGGGCCAAAGAAAAAATATATTATATACCACATTTGTTTATTCATCGGTTGATAAACAGTTGTATTTCTGCTTTTTGGCTATTGTGATTATGCTTCTGTGAATATTGTATAAATATCTGTTCAAGTCCCTGCTTTCAGTGTTTTTGGGTACATGCTCCTAAGTAAAATTGTTGGATTAAATGGTAATTCTGTTTAATTTTATGAGGATCCACCTACTGTTTTCCACAGTGGCTGCATTATTTTACATTCCCAACACAAAGGCACAAGTGTTCCAATTTCTCTACATCCTCACTAACATTTGTTTTTTTAATTTTTTGATACTAGCTATTTTTAATGGGTATAAAGTATTATCTCATTGTGGTTTTGATTTGCATTTCCTAATGATTAGTAATGTTCAACGTCTTTTTGTGTATTTATTAGCTATTTATATATCTTTTGTGGAAAAATGTTTATTCAAGTCCTTTGCCAGTTTTAAAAATCAGATTGTTCTTTTGTGTGTATGTATGTATTGAAGTTCTTTGTATAATCCGGACATAATCCCTTAAAAAATATGTGATAGGCAAATACTTTCTCCCATTTTGTGGGTTGCCTTTTAACTCTTTTGATAGTATCTTTTGATGCACAGATGTTTTTAATTTTGGTGAAGTCCAAATTATCTCTTCTTTCTTGTGTTGCTTGTGCTTTTTGTTTCATATCCAAGAAATCATTGCCAAATCCAATGTCATGAAGTTTTTCTGTGTTTTCTTGTAAGAGTTTTAAAATTTTTGCTCTTACATTTAGGTCTTTGATCTATTTTCAGTTAAAATTTATATATGATGTAAGGAAAGGCCCAATTCATTCTATTGTATGTGAATATCCAGTTTTCCCAGTACTATTTGTTGAAAAGACTGTCCTTTCCCCCATTGAATAGTGTTAGTATCCTTGTTAAAAATCATTTGACCATATATGTAGGGGAGGAAAACTTCATTCTCCCCTATTAGGTTTGGTGGCTGTGCCAAGAATTAAACTGAAATAGGATAAACTGGAGAAAATTATACAAATTTCATTTAATATTTTTATGTGTATACAGGAGAGTTCAAAAAGAAAATAAAGACCCAAAGAGCTCTTAGGCCTGAAAGCTTATATAGTTTTTAAAATTAAAAAGAAATAAGTAAATTATGGGGATGTGACAAGATAAAGGGGCTTGGGCTAGGGGCAGTAAATTGTGGGGCAGTGACTAGAAAATATAACAGAGAAACTAATTGAAAATAAAGGTTTATTTGTACTAGTCCATTTGGAGTTGACTCCCAGTCTTTAGGTAATAAGAATGTACATCTCTTCCTGGTGCAGAGAGGACACCTTTCTCATGGGAAATTCTATGACCTGCTTTTAGGCAGAAATGGGCAACAGAGAACTCTTCCTATCGCTGCTATCTCTCAAGTGCCTTTGGCTCAAAGTAATCAATCTGCCAAAGCAGCATATTTTGATGTGACATGTTCTGAACCCCTTCATACTCATATGCAGGGGTTTATCGCTGAGCTGTCTATTCCATGAAACTAATTTCTAAAGTATATTAGTATTCAAACATTTAAGTGGGTGGGGTTCCTCGCAACCTCTTTTCCTTGGGAGGTTATATTCTTCTTCAGCTGTGGCTACTATCATTTAAAACATTCTTCCCTGTTCTTTCATAACTGTATGTGAAGCCTGAGGCTACTATTTGATATATCTCCGGTGATAACACAACTCTATGCTTCAATGGTATTCTGATTTGAGGGAACAGTCATAAGTTATTATGGCCAAATTGGCAAATAAATTGAGTAATGTAGGCACAATCATTTACTGTTAAAAAGATGAAAGTAGAGGCTAAGGTAATGGAGTAAAATTTGTGTGATCTATATAAACTGACTTGAGGCTATATGGCTTTAAAATTTTTTTTATTAAAAATTATAGCTAACATACATTATATCAGTTTTGGTTGTACACCATAGTTGTTCAACATTTGTCTACCTAAAGAAGTGATCACCAGGATAAGTCCTTCAACCATCTGACATCATACCACGCTGTCACAATATTATTGACTGTATAGTCATTACATACATAATGACGTACATGTTTAATGACTGTTCAGAGGTATGACCAGTTTTCCAGCATGGAGAATTGCCTTCACCCCTTTCTCAATCTGTGTGAGTCTCAGGAATCCACTTTCTCTGTCGTTGTCTTCTTCCTTCAGTTGATTAGTATTCACTACCAATTTACTTAATGACCTAGTGATAGGAATGGAACTAGGACATTAACTGAGGACTGCCTGTATTAATTTCAGGTGTAGAGCATAGTAGTTAGACATCTGTATAATTTAAGAAGTGATTCTCCTATCTAATCTCATACTCACTTGCACTATACATCGTTATTACCATATTAATGACTGTATTCCCTATGCTTTACTTTACATCTTCAAGACTGTTTTCTAGCAACCAACTTGTACTTCTTAATCCCTTCACCATTTTCATTCTGTTCCCCAACTTTTCTCCTATTTATCACCTCGAATCTAGTACCATTTGACACATACATAGTAATTATACTATTATTGACTACATTCCTTATGTTCTATCCTACATCCCCATGGTGACTTCATGACAAGAAATTTGTACTTCTTAATCTAGTCTGCATTTCCTCCGCCTTGCCCCACACCTCTAACATCTGGCAACCATCAACATGTTGTCTATAAGTTTGTTGTTGTTCTGTTTGTGTACTTTGTCCTTTCGATTCCACATATAAGCAAAACCACATTGCATCTGCCTTTCTCTGTCTGACATACTCCACTCAGAACAATTCCTTCCAGGTCTATCCGTTGTGCCGCAGATGGCAAGAACCCATTCCCTTCCATGGCCTAGTAATTTTCCATTGTATGCGAGGGCTGTCTGGAGAGTACCCAGCCATGTAATATGAAAAGTAGAGGCATTTATGGCTGGGTATTTTCCAGACAGCCCTCATCTATGTACCACCTCCTCATTCATTGATGGACACCCAGGCTGCCTTCACATCTTGGCTCTTGTAAACAATGCTCAAAGTAGTGTTTGGGTTTCTTTGGATAAAATACACAAAGTGGAATTATCAGGTTCTTCGTTATCTCTTGTGATGGCCTTTGTTTTATTGTCTCTTTTGTCTGATATAAGTATTGCTACCTCAGCTTTTTGTTTGTTTGTTTCCATCCCTTTTCTTTGAGTCTGTCTTTCAACCTGAAGTGAGTCTCTTGTAGGTAGCATATGTAAGGATTTTGTTTTCTTATACATTCAGCTGCCCTATGTTTTTGGTTGGAGTATTTAATTCATTTACATTAAATGTCATTGTTGATAGATATGTACTTTTTGCCATTCTATTATTCATATATATATATATATATATATATATATATATATATATATATATATAATTTCCATCTTAAAGAAGTCCCTCTACCATTGCTTGTAATACTGGTTTGGTGGTGATGAGCTCCTTTAGCTTTTTCTTGTCTGGAAAGCTCTTTATCTGCTCTTCAATTTTGAATGCTAGCCTTGCTAGATACAATAATGCTTGTCATCACATTGAATATTTTCTGCCAGTCCTTTCTGGTCTCCAAAGTTTCTGTTGAGAAATCAGCTAACAGTCTTATGGGTGCTACCTAATAAGTTACTAGTTCCCTTTTTCTTGCTGCTTTTAGATTCTCTCTTTGTCTTTAACTTTTGCTGTTTTAATTATAATATGTCTTGGTGTTGGCCTGTTTGGATTCATCTTGTTTGAGACTCTCCGTGCTTCCTGGGCTTATATGTACATTGCCTCTCTCAGGTTAGGAAACTTTTAAGTCATTATTTCTTCAAATAGGTTTTCAGTTCCTTGCTCTCTCTCTTCTCCTTTTGATACTCCTATGATGAGTATGCTGCTATTACACTTGATGTCATCCCAGAGGAATCTTAAACTATCCTCATTTCAAAAATTTTTTTTTTTTAATTTTTGTTGTTCTGATTGGGTGTTTTCTGCCACTTTTTCTTCCAAATCACTGATTTGAGCCTCTGCTTCATCTAGTCTGGTGATTCTTTCTATACCATTCTTTATTTCAGTTACTATATTGTTTATTTCTGCTTGGTTCTTTTTTATGGTTTCTATGTCCTTCTTTATGAATGCAATCTTTTTATAGAAATTTTACCTAAGTTCCTTTGAGCATCCTTATAGCCACTGTTTTGAGCTCTGTCTCTGGTAGATTATTTGCCTCCATCTTGTTTAGACGTTTTTCTGAAATTTTCTGTTGTTGTTTCACTTAAAACGTATTTCTTTGTCTCCTCATTTTAGCAGCCTCTCTGTGTTTGATTCTATAATATATTTTAGGTAGATCTGCTGCATCTTCCAGTATTGCTGGGTAGCCTTATATGGTAGGTTCCTTGTGGGGGCCTTGGCACAGTTTCCCTGGTCACCTGCCCTGGTGGTTTCTTTAGATTCTTGTTTGATGGTCGTGCTGTGCCTTGAGCTACTCAGCAACTGTCTCAGCACACAGAGACCAGTTGCTGTCCACCTGAGGCCTGCAGACTCCTCCAATAGTCTTCCAGGAAAGATGGCAAGGTGGGTGGGGTTGGCTACTCCCAGAGAAAGTGCCTCTGATGTTTGAGGAGTTGGGTAGGGCAGGGTCCCAGTGCGTCAGCAGGGTAGAGCAAGCAGAGTTCACTAGACTCACCAAATCAGATTCAGATTTGGGTGTGTGGGGGAAGGGCACAACACAGGAAAGATGGCACCCACCAGTCAACTGCTCAGGAGACGGATGCAACTCAAGAAAAGTGGTGACTTCTCCAGCCTTTCCTCCAAAGCCACACACTTTGGGCTGCCCCCCATATGTCTCCAAAGACCTTCCTGAGTCACTGTTCCTTTTTGGAGGCCCTGGTGAGTGCCTTTGAGTGACTGAGTCTGTGTGTGGGTGCTTCAAGAGAATATCTGGGTTTCCCACAGCCTTCCTCGCACTCTGATGGTTGTAATTCCCACTGTTTTTCACAGCCAGATGTGGGGCTTTTCTTCCCAGCAACAGTACTCTGAACTGGGGAGCCTGGTATGGGGCTGGGATCCCTCACTCCTTCGGGGGAAGCCTCTGTGGCTGAGATATTCCTTCTGATTTTTGCCCACCACACAGAGGTTTGGGGCTATTCCTTTTCATTTCTCCACCCCTCCTATCAGGCTTGACATGTCCTTTTCTTTGTTTTCTTAGTTATAAAACTTCGATGCCACTAGACTTTAGATGGTTTGCCAGGTTGGTTATTCTGTAATTTAGTTGTAATTTTGATGTTTTCACGGGATGAAGTAGGCACAGTGTTTACCTACTCCACCATCTTGTTTTTCACCCATTCATTTCTTCAGTGCCATAACCTATATAGCCTTTATTTGCTTATTTTTTGGATGTGTATCTACTCTTTGTGTAAAAGTACTAAAATTTTAACTAAGTTCCTTGATCATCCTTATAGCCATTGTTTTGAATGGTATAGAAAGCATCACCAGACTAGATGAATTAAGGAGCAAAGGTCATATGGCTGTAAGAGTCAGCAAGATGGAGTTGGAAGAATCTGCCTTCAACTACAAATAAGGGCTGAAGAAGTTCTTTGTTCCAGGTCAAACCTCCTGTGAGGAGCAACCATTATTTGATTCAAAGTCAGTCTTCTTACTTCTAGCACATAATTCTAGCCATCACAGTATCATAAAGATGGGTCACCAGGAAAGGTTGTGGGCTCTTTTTTTCTGAATATCCATAAAGATATACTAGCTTTCTTTCTTCAGAGGATAATTTAAATGCAATCTCACCTCTAAGGGACATTTAGATTTTCTAACTCAATCATTTTATACTCATCATCCGAATCTTCTGCAAAGCATGTGTTAATCCTAGACTTCATTTAACATGTTAAGACTTGTTAAGTAAGTTTTAAAGAAAATTCAAAATCCTTTTGAATGAAACATTTTCCAAAGTTACCACATTCTAATATAATCTTCAAGTGGCTTTCAGGAGAAAAGAAAAGACAAAATTGATTATTTTATTTCAATTGGCACAATTTCATTTGGTAATAGAAATACCAGAAAACTCTGTGTAAGAGGTGAAAGGTAGAGGTCTCTTACTCAAATGGAGGCTCTGTGCTTCTCTAGGATGAAGGAGACTTTGGTGCTAAACCTGTGCTGACCAATATTTTGCCATGTCTAGACTTTGAAACACATCTAAACTATTTGGATTATTTAGTTTTAAAGGGAGGGTTTTTAAAAGGGAGGGTTTTTGCAATGTGGCTTTGAACTTTCCTGTTTTTTTGGAAAATATCTTGAATCCAAGAAGGAATGTTGGATTTAAAATAGCTACAACATTGTGAGTTGACAGCAAAAGGCTGGCTTTTTGCTTTAGTGTGGTAGCATGTTGGAAGCAGCATCTATGTGAATCTGAACTTCAAGTGTAGTTATCTGAAAACTGAGAATGTTAAGTTTACAGGACATTCACTCCATGTTAGTACTCATAACTTTATCAAATATGGTATCAATAAATCCTTGACATTGAGAATATATTTCAATATGCAATTAATTTTGAATATTATGTATAGTTATATGGAAAGACAGTGGGAGAGGAAGAGAGAGAGAGAATTTAAGGAACTTTAAGGTTTAAACTTCTTAGTGTCACTCCAAGCTAAAAAGTCTTTTGGTACAAATCCAGCCATTTCAAATGTGCCACCTGCAACATTTCCATCCACTTTCCCTTTGTTTACTATCAGACAAAAGGATTCCAACTGTTCACAGTGTAGTGAGTTTTCAGGATGATTATTCATTTATACCAGGGCAAGATGAAAAATGAGTACTAGTGGCTCAAATGAAAAGTCTTGGAAAGATAATTTCACTTCTCTGAAAAATTTTAAAAGCCCTTCAATTTCACCCAGTAAGTCATTCACATCAATCACCTATGGAACCGGTCATTCCTCATATGAAACAACACTAACAAACTGTTTAGGGCTGCTGGCTGCTGCTCAAAGGACTGATTAGGGATATTGTCAGGATTATGCTTTCCCTGCTTTTTTTATTGAAAATGAATCACTGTCTTTAATGATACTTCTTGCCTTATCCTTTGTGGTATGGTTTTATTTTAACTTACAGTTTAGCTTGAAATTCAGCAGCTGATAGGGTGTGAAATGGAACCCAGCATGCTTTGCAGCACGTACAAGCTGAGTGGTGCCAGGGACCCTGGGGGACATGTTGGAACCTTCATTAGCCCAGAATCTTTAGCCACAGTGAACTGGAAATTACTGATGGTTCATACACAATAGCCAAGCCGTCATTAGCAATTAAGGAGCAGTGGTGTAATTGACCTGATTTGAGGATGTAGGGCAGCTGAGTACCTCTCCCAGGGACCAGCTTTCTCACATGAACAGAGCAGATGGCCATCTGAGGGATTACAATAATAAGGGCAGCTGAATAGTCAAGTGACCAGTCAGGGTAACCAAGGGGACAGGGCAGTCAGATCTCTTCTGGATGGATGGGCAGCCCATGCGTAACTGGGCTGCACCATATGTTCCTGTCTGTGACACCCCTCTGCCCGCTTCCAGGACTGTTCCTTCCAATGCAAAATGTAAGGGTGAGGGATTTAATCACTTCAACAAATTCTTATATGTTGGCACTGCAATGAATGCTGGTAATACAGAGATGAATAAGGCACCAGGAATGACCCCAAGGAACTTATGATTGAAACAGGGTGGAGAAGACATGAATATAGGTGAGTATAATACAAGTCCTACTTTCTGAGTGCTGCCACAGCATACACCATATAATGAATGCAAAAAGAAAAGAGAGATCATTTACTAGAGAAGACATGAGAAGAGGTGACTATTTCCACCATATATTCTCTAAAACGTGACTCTGTGGCAAAATAACATTTCAGAAACACCACATAAAGATTTTAATACACATTAACATATATGATACATTCTAAATTTTATTTTCTGAAAAGGGAATTTATGAATGTGATTCAAAATTCAAAATATCCCCTTATATTGCCTAGGTCCTCAATGGCAGCAATCATTTTTACGCTAGTTTCAGTGGACCCTTTCAGAGCTATGCTATGCAAATGCATGGAAGAACTCATGTGTATATATTTCTTTTTTCCCTTATATGGAAACTTAATTTTCATTTTTTTTTTTACTTAAAATGTATCCTGAGAAGCACTCCTTATCAGGCAGTTTTGAGCTTCCTAATTTTAAAAAATGACTGCATCATTTTCCATTGTATTAGAAAATTTCACATTATTTATTTAGCTTGCTCCCTAGTGAACATTTTCCTATTACAAGCAATACTTCAATGAATATTCTTGTAAATGATTAACTTCAATATGTATAAGACAATTGATAGGAGCAATTTCTAGGAGCAGCATTGCTGGGAAAATGAATGTATTCATTTTTAATTTCAAGAGAGATGGCCCAATTTTAAAAATTGGGGTTATTCACATCCACCTACCTGTTTTTGAGTTTTCACTATTTCCGCGTGTTATCAAAGTTTTAAAAAATATTGGGCAATATAAATAAAAATGGTATTTTGTACTAATTTGTGTGTGTGTGTGTGTGTGTGTGTGTGTGTGTGTGGGAGAGAGAGAGAGAGAGAGAGAGAGATAATAGTGTGAGGGGAAAATATTTTTCCTCTACTCTCAGATTCAGTAGTTAGGGACTGCAAATTAGATGTTAATATTCTTACATGCATGGGTGCTTTGCAGAAAAGAAGTGAAAACCCAAATAAACAGATTTGGGAGTGTATATACCATTTTAACAAAAGAGAATATTGTGGTGAAGTAACTGGACAAAGGAAAGGGGCTAAGGACTTTGAAGGAGAGTAAATTGTAGGACAGTGACTAAGAAATGTATGAAGGAAATAATGAACTATCTAAGGAAATGTATCTGGAAGATAAGGATTATTTTGTAAGGTCTGTTTGTACAGACTCATCTCAGCACTGACTCCTGGTCCCTGGTGATAGGAAACTTCTCCTTTTTCTTATAGGAGAAGGCATCGTTCTCACAGAAATTTATGCCCTGCATTCAGGCATGTAAGGAGAGGCCAGAAAGCTATTCCTATATCTGCTCTTTCTCAATTGTTTTCAGCATAAAATAATCAATATGCCAAAATGCCATATTTTGGGGTGGCACATTCTGATTCCTTTCAGTGGGATTGAGAATTCTTTTATGTATTTAAGAGCTATTTTTATGTCTTGTCTGTTTAAATTAGTTATATATTTTTTCATTGAGTTATTATATTTTCTTATGAAATTGATGGTACTCAAGTTATAAGAAAATTAGAAATTAACCCTTTGTGAAATGAACATAAAATATTTCTCTCAATCTGTAGGTACTTTTGGTATAATTCATGGTAATCTTTGCCAAGCAGACTATTAAAACAAACCTTTGATTAGTCAAATTTATTAATCTCTACTTCTTGGGCTTCTGAGCTTTGTGTCAGGAAGTTATTCTTCCAAAATTATATAAAAAACTTCTCCCATAATTTCATGTAGTACTTCCATACAAAGTTGATATTTGAATCTTTGATTTATCTGAAATTTATTTTTTGTATTAATGTGAGGTACGAATCCAGGTAGGTAACAAAGGTATCTCGAAATGATTTATTGGATAATGTTTTTCCCATTGAAATAAAATTAACATTTATCACATACTAGATTATATTCAGGTCAAATACTGAACATTCAATTTTATTTGAATGATATGTCTACTCATGTACCAGTATTGCTACTTCTAAATAGCTTGTTGTTGTTATGTGGTCATTTTATTTGCTTTATGTACTTCTCTTTTGATCTTTGAAAGTCCAAATTTTTGCTTTTTGTTGTTTTGCCATAGTTTCTCCAAACTTTTATGGATCTCCTTTGCACTCTAATTTTGTAGAACTAATTAAAAAATTTAAAAGTCATAAGAAGGTGCATGATCATAACATTTCATCGACTGTTTTTCATCTGTTTTCCTCTTTGTTTTTGCTTTTAAAATAAATAAATTAATAAATTAATTCGCCTTATAATATTTCTAGGTAGATTTTGTAATTGTACCTTTCTGATTATTATTCATCTTTGAATGAGTTTATAGAATATTTGTTTATGAGAGAGGCTAATGTCTTTTAAAAAATTTATAGGTATTTCACTTATGCAAAGAATGAATATGCATGAGGGAGGTCTTGGATTTTTCAAAAAGTGTCATTTTTACATTCATTAAACATTCATTCTGGGACCCAAGTATTTTCTTCTGTTTATATCTCTTCCCACTGAAAAATATGTTAGCATTCACTTAGAGAGGGTGTATGGGAGATAAACTCTCATAGTCTTCACAGTCTTTGTATGCATAAAAAGTCTTTCTATCTCACTTTCACTCTTGAAAAATAGTATAGCTAGGTATAAAAATATAAATTTATGGAACTTTCCTTTAAATATTTGAAACATTCTGTTTTTACCAGGTATTTCATATAGATGAATTTGCATACTTTGGTATGTTGTTTTCTCTGTTAGTTTTTAAGATTTTATATGTCTTCTAAGTTTTTTCCAGTTTTGTTTTGAAGTATCTAAGAATAGGTTCATATTTATTTATCTTGCTTGGAATTTGAAATACATTTTGATTAGAGGATATGTCTTTGTCTAATCTCATAAAATTCTCAGCTCACCTTTATAGATACTAAATTTCAGCCATTTCCTCTTTCTTCTTTTTCTGAAATTCTCATGTAATGGATACTGAAACCTGAAAATTATTCTTTATGTTTTTAACTGACTTTTCATAATTTTATTATTTTTATCTCCTTTTGCTGTTTTCTAAATAAATTCACAATTTTTTTGTGTGATTTGTCTAGTATAAAATCTGTTTTATGGATTATTTTATTGCAACTTTTATAGTTTTAGTTTGGCTTTCTTTGTTTTCTTTATGGTATTTATATGTTATATTCCTGTTGATCATTGTAAGTATACTTATTTTTCATCTGTATCATTTTTCAAAATTAATTACATTTTAAGCATATTCATATTTTAATTGTTGGTTTTTGTTGTCAGGCTTTATTAATATTTCTTCACATGTCTTGGAATTTTAATTGAAAGGCTCATTTTGAACTGGTGTTTCTTCATGCTTCTCTGCTCCCACCATTTTCTTGCTACGGATTTAACAATTTTCTTTCAGGACTTCAGTTCATAAGCAGGTCTTATTCATTTTGTTTCTCTTGCTTGTAAGCAATATTAGGGAATTGACAGATTAAATAACTGAGCCAAAGTACAGCTAAGCTTAGTTTTTGGTTGAGAGAGTTTGCCTGTGTTTTGATGTGCCTAGGCTCTAAATGAATAAAAGTAGACTTTTAGACCAGGGTTTCTCACTATTGAGACTTGGTACTCAATAGTACACTATTTATGTATAGGCAATATTGACATTTTACACCAGATAATTCTTTGTTGTGACTGTATGTGTGTGTGTGTGTGTGAGTGTGTGTGTGCACATTGCAGAATGTTTTACAGAATCTCTAGCTTCTATGCACTAGATGTGAGTAGCATCTTTCCACTCCCATTTCTGACAACCAAAATGTTTTCTGACATTGCCTAATATCCCCTAGGTGAAAAACCACCTCTAGTGAAGAACTATTGCTTTAAACAAATAGTGGAAATATATTTCAGTTTATTATCCAGAAATGGAGATAGCTCCATCAAAGCCCCTTGCTTCAAGTAATAAGTTTGGTTCCTGTCTCATTTTTGTGCAGGTTGTCACCATCTTTTTTCAGACTAAGAGGTCTATAGCTTATGGCTTCAGCCTGACTGACCCTTAGTGTGTTTTCCTTTTGTCATTCAAAAGATGTTTATCTTGATTTTGAGATGTCTATAACTTTCTTTGCATTTCTGTTTTTAATCTTTATGTATTATTGCTCATTGTTTGGAGAAGATAGGTTGCATCAAAGTTAGAACTAATAGAGCTATCTTTAGTAGAAGTCTTCATCATTATTATTTTTATAGGGTAATTAGTATACTGTACCTCAATTAAGTTACCCCAAAATAGTACATAAAACAAGAGTGGCAAATGAAAGCTAGTATCATATTGTTGGGTTATGATGCTTTTCTAGCCATCATTGTCAATTTCTCCCTTTGTGTTAGATCTTTTCCATTAATACACAAATAAACCCTTATTCTGATTTACCAAAATCCCCTGCAATCTAGCTCCTGCTGAGCTTTTTAACATCATTGGGTAACAATATCATTTAGCTATAATGGGATTCTTTTTGTTTTTCAACAAGTCAGGGTCTTTCAATTTTTTTTTCTCATGTACATACACATCTTTTATATTCCAAAGAAAATTATACAATCTTTGTTTTCAACAAAGGTTTAGTTTACAAATATAATATAATATAATGGGATGGGGGTATTAACTAAAAAAAGAAAGAAACCCAAAGACTATTTTTTAAAAAGCTACAAGCTCATTTCATTTTAAACGTTCTGGTGTTCTTTCCACATCTTTGCTCAGTTTGTTTCTTCAAGTCATTTAAATATCAGCTTAAATACTAACATCAGCAGAGGTCTTCCCTGACTGTCCAACCAGAAATATTTACTCAGTTATTCTTGCACACTACCCTGTTTTAATTTTGTCTATATAAGCTTCCCCTCTCTAATATTCTTTCAATTTTTGTATTTATTTTCTGTTTCCACCTGCTGTAATGTGAGGTCCTTGAGTGCAAAGACCTTCTATTTCTTATTTAATGCTATATCTCTAGTGCCAAGAAAATATCTGACACATAAAGATCAATAATAATTAATCCTGAATAATGATAAATGCCCAAAGCATGCTTTGTATAATACTTTATATCTGTTCCTTTAGTGTAATATATTCTATAGGAGACTTGAAGTAGTACCTTTGTACTCTCATTTTCCAAAGTTTTTTAGTCTAATTTTCAAATGTTTTTGTGGTATTTGCAAAGAAATGGCTCAAGAAAAGAAATGTATAGAAGCCTGTGAAAACTGGGTTGCAAAGCCAACAAGTTAAATCTCTATTTCAATTTATTTATCTGGAAAGTGATACTAATACTTAATCTCTTCTCATTTTAGATGATGACTGTGATAATAAAATAAAATAAATTTGTAAGTGCTTTGAACACAGCATGGTAAAAATATAAGTTATTACTAGTAGCTGCAACAAATGGTCAGTAATACTGAATTAGCTTTAGGATTTTATTTCATTTAAAAATTTTTTTACATTTATTTTTATTGTTAGACTTATTGGGGTGACATCCATTAGCAAGGATTACATAGGTTTCAGGCATACAATTCTGCAGTGCATTGTCAACTTGTTGTATAATAAGTTCACCACCTAATAGCTTTAGGATTTTAAATAAAGACTACAGACTTCCATGGGTGGCAATTCATTTTCACCTCTTGTGAGAGAATGTTATTATTTTGAAGAGCTAGAGGACCTCAAAGCCTTGATATTCTTAATATATATTGGACACCATTCAGTGGGCCAACATTTGAACATGATAACCACTCAATGACAGTAAATAATATTTCTCCTTATGACTTTCAATGGTAAAGTTAGTTTCTCCTTTATAATTTAGTTTTAAGAATGCTGATTGCAGTGGTAAGAGTACTTCAAATTTTTATTCTTTTCTTTCCTTCTTTGCTTCTATATGACAGCGTGTATTGAATCTAAACTCATTATCAAGGTTGGCTCTTCTGTCATGTGTGTTCAAGAGGAGAAAAATTTTGGAGCTCTGTGTCTAATGAATGCATTTTGTTTTAAAATGCAGTGATAGTTTCATACACCCCAAAACAAATTAGTTAGTTCAGTAATTACTTAAAAATAATGAAAATGTCAAGTTTTAGCATAAAAAGAGTACTATAAGGTGAATTTCTTTATCCTTTTTTGTCTATGCCAGTATAAATACTTATAGACACACAAGTAATTAATGAGTTAACAAGAACAAGGTAAATATGAAAATTCTGTTTTTTTTTAAACTTTTCTAAAGCAATCTAGATCATAAAAATGAAACAAATCATCATTCAATAAGGCAAGTTTATTCAACATCAATAGTGTTTTAGGTTAAAAAGATGTTAATTATGATATTTTTGATAAAGGAAATTTATGTTTTTAAGAAATTAATTTTTCTTTCACAGAGTAATTATTCTATATCTTTATTGAAACAGCATATTGCTATCTTCCCATAATCTATGAATAGATTTTGACACATGTCATAGCATATGATAATCTATGTATGATAAGAATACAATTAACTGTATTCACAGAGTTAGACAACTATCACCAGTATCTAATTTCAGAACATTTTCTCAGTCCCTAAAAGAAACCTCATTAATAGTAATTTCCCATTTTCTTTTCCCCCCAGTTCCTGGCAACTACTGGTCAGTTTTCTCTCTCTATTGATTTGCCTATTTTGGACTTCTAATAAAAATGGAATCATACGATATATGGCTTTTTGTGATTAGCTTCCTTCACATAACGTAATGTATCCAGTGTTCATTATTGAAATACTGATAGCATATATCAAAATATCATTCCTTTTCCTGGCTGAATAATCTTACCTAGTATGAATATGATTTATTGATCTGTTCATCAGTTGGTGGTATTAGGATTTTCATTTTTTGATTATGAATAATGGTACTATGAACACTTATGTACAGGTTTTCATGTGTCATATTTTTTTCAGTTCTCTTAGGTATATATCTAGGAATAGAATTGCTGGGTCACATGGCAACACTATGTTTAACATTATACAGAACTGCCAAACTCTTTTTTTAAGGTAGTTGCATCATTTTACAATTCCACAAACAATGTATGAAGTTTTCAATTTCTCTATATCTCTGTTGACACTTGTTATTTTTTGTCTTTTTTTTTAATTTTAAAAATCCTGGTAGATATAAAATGCTATTTGTGGTTTTGATTTGCATTTCCATGATAGCTAATCAAGTTGAGCAGTTTTGGAGGGAATATCTTCCATGGGGAAATGTCTTCCATGGGGTTGTCTTTTAATGGTTGATTTGTATGAGTTCTTTATATATTCTGCATACAAGCTATTTATTAGACACAAGATTTGTAAATATTTACTCTCTTTTTGTGGATTACATTTTCACTCTCTTGGTGTGCTTTGATGCACAAAATGTTTCAATTTTTGAAAACACAATTTTGTTTTGTTTTGTTTTGTTGCTGTTATTGCTTCTGCTTTTGCTGTCACATTCAAGAAACCATTGCCAAATCCAATATTAAAGAGATTAACTCAGAAGATTTATTGAAGAGTTTTTAGGTCTCTTAAGTTTAGGTCTGTGATACAGTTTAAGTTAATATTTGTATATTGTGTGAGGCAAGAGTCCATCTTCATTCTTTTGCATGTGAATATTCTGTTATTTCAGTACCATTCCCCTTAACTCCCACCATTGAATTGACCTGGGATCTTTGACAAAAATCAGTTGACCAAAATGTAAGAAATTACTTCTGGAATCCCAATTCTATACATTGATATGTATGTATATATGTCAATGTAATGTATATATGTGTGTGTGTGTATATGTATATATGAATATATCATTGTGGACATATATATGTCTGTCCTTATGTGCATATCATATTGTCTTGATTACTGTTGCTTCATAATAGAAATTTCCCCCAGCTTGATTGAGATATAATTAGCATATAGAATTGTGTAAGTTTAAGATATACAGCATTATAATTTGATACATGTATATACTGTGAAATGATTTCACAATAAGGTTAGTTAAAATATGCATAACATAATTGCCATTTTCTTTTGTTGTGAGAATATTTAAGATACTCTCTTAGTAACTTTCAAATACATAAAAACAGTATTATTAACTATAATAATTATCTTTTACATTAGATTCCCCCAGAAATTATTTATTTTCTAATTGGAAGTTTATGCATTTTTACAATCTCCCCATTTTCCCCCTGCCCTTGTCCCTAGGAATCATTATTATACTCTCTGTTTCTATGAGTTCAGCTTTTTAAGATTCATACAGTATTTGTGTTTCTCATCTGACTTATTTCACTAACATAATATCCTCAAGGTCCATCCATGTTGTTGTAAATAAACTCATTTTTTTTCTATTTTATGGCTGAATAACAACATACACACTTACATACACATACAAGTCACATTTTAAATATAAGTTTATTCATTAATGGACACTTAGATTGTTTCCATGCCTTGGCTATTGTAAATCATGTTAAAATAAACATGAGAGTGCTGAGATGTCCCTTTGAGATAGTGATTTTGTTTCCTTTGGAGATACACCCAGAATTAGAATTGACAAATCATGTGGTAGTTCTTTTTGTCTTTTTTGAGAAACCTTCACTGTTTTCTGTAGTAGCTATACACACTTGCATTCTCATACACAGAGCACCCAAGTTTTCTTTTTTCTATATCCTTTCAGTATTACTTATCTCTTGTCTTTTTAATAATAGCCATTCTTACAGGTGTTGGGTAATATCTCATGGTTTTGACTTTCACTTTCCTGATAATTAGTGATGTTGAGCTCCTTTTCACGTACCTGTTGGCCATTCATATATCTTCAGTCTTATGACTCCTGGAACAACATACATAGAAACCGATGCATAGAATCCACACATGCCTTATGTTCACAGTATTGTGGAACCATAAATTCAAGGATTTATTGCTATTTTTATGGTATCTGACATGGTATTGTTCAATTACAACAGGAAGACAAGGAGCTCCAGAAAAAAAGTGTATGATCTGATGCATTTGTCAGTATGGAAATACAATAGTATTAAGAAAAATTTATAGTTCTGTATGAATATAAGAAAAAAACAGTGTAAAGTAGATAGAAATCTAAGCAAATTAAATAAATGTTAGGAAATTAATCACCCTAGGAAAAACAAAGAGTTGAATAAGGAAGGAAATGTAATAATAGTATACTAGCTGGTTCAGCAATAAACAATATTTATGCATTAGTAATAATGTAAATAGTACATCTTAATTTCAGCAAGCAAAAATCTATATCTGTAGAAAGGAGAGCATTATTAGGTGGGAGTGGCAGTGTAACAGAATTAATATGAGCAAGGGCTGTCCCCCAAATAACATAAATACCTTTATTTTTCATATTACATGGCTGTACACTTTCTGGATAGCCCTTGTATATCTATTATAGTAAGATAAATAATTTCATAAAATTCATACAAAGCAAGTATTGGAGTTCAATGATATAAATTGGCAATATCAAGGTAATCATCAACAGAATCAGCTGAAGAATCTAAATGGAACATTTCTAGAGATACGGACTGGGGTGGAAGGTATGGCAGGAGCAAGCTGCTTTTCATTGCGAGCCTTGAAGAACTGTACAATTTTCTAAACTTCCTTAAACTCTTTTTTACTGTAAGCTTTGTAGCACAATTTCATTTTATAAAAGGAAAATTTTATTTAAAAATAATCTATTATAAATACCATATATTTGTTTCTGCCATCTTGCAATGTGAGTTTTTGGTGGAATCCTAATCATCATCATCATCATTATCATAAATAATTTCTATATAACAACTTACAAACATAAAATTCTTCTGTATTTATTCTCTTTTCATCTTCTTCATTAATCTGTGAGTTGAGTGGAACATTTATTAATATCTCCAAGTTTTACCAATAAAGAAGCTTAGATAATGTGACTTGCCCTATGTTAAACAATTAGTAAATGGCAAGTCAGTCAGTCAATAGCAAATGATAAGCCCCAAATTCAGATATTCTATTTGCCAACCATGAGTTCTTTCTTTCATAACTACATTTAGAATCTTTCATTGGTAACAGCCATTAATCATCGTGTTTTAATTTACCATGGAAAAGAATACGTACTTATAGTGTTCTTATGCTAGAACTTCAAAATATTATCTATTAGTAACTGATAAAAAAAGAATACAAAACAAGGATTTTTAATTTTTCTTTTATCTTTTTTCCTTCTTCTTTCCAAAGATTCCTGCCTCAAAAACACCCTGGCAATTAATCTAATAATCTTTTTAAAAAAATCACTTTAGAGAATTTCATTAATTCCATTAATACAACTACTATTAATAACAATAATCGTGTTGTGCCCTTCTCCAGTGCCTCTCGTCTAGGGATCTCAGAATGCTTTTCAAACATTAATTAAAAATCCCCTTGTCATCCCTGTGAGTTCCTGTGGCAGGGAGTGAGTAGGAAATCATGTCTGCTCTGACATTAATGAAGCTCTCCCTTGGCTTGCAAACTAGGTAAATAGCTCTTCTTCCCCCCATTAAAAAACAAGTGGGTTCTCCACGATGTTCATCACAGATGTTCACAAGCGAGAGGAGAGATTACTTCTGCTGGACACTGAGGAGAGGGACTGATGTACGTGCCAGATTTGGCTGCTGAGACTTTGCTTTCTAACAGTGGTTTCCAAACTTGGGAAATCAATGGCAGCACTTTAGAGGCTTCTCAAATGCACCTGTGTCTGGGCCATTTAAACTCTCTTCCCAGTGTCCTGATATAGTAGATAAGGAGTAGGGCCCAGGAATCTGTATTTTCAAGAAGTTTTCTATATAGTTTGAGAATAATCATGCTTAAATGGTATTTTCATTCTTGGTTTCTTTATATAATGTATTACAAAATTAATAGGTAGATACATATTTGTTGTTAAATATCTAGAAGCCCAAATAAATGGAGCAGATATTAAAAATGTCTTTTTCTATCTTTTGCCTTTTCCCCAGTTAATAGCTTAGAGTATGTATATCTGGACCAGAATTTCTCAAAATGTAGTTTTTAGATCTTTTTAAAATTTAAAATACCTAGGAAACTTAATGATACAGATGTATTAGAATACAGAGTTCCTATATACATTTATATTTCTGGGAGATAAATTTTTTTTCATTTCAAAGAAGAAATTGAACAATACCATGTCAGAGACCATAAACATAGTAATGAAACTTTGGACCTATGGGCCCTCGACATTGAGAATATAAGGAATGTGTGACTTCTGTGCATCTGCTTCTATATATGTTATTCTAGGATCCATAAGTCTTTAATGCTAGTAAGCATCTTGGGGACAGTTTATTCCTACCATACTTAATTATGCAGAAGTGGGAAACTGAGTCTCAGAGAGTTTCCTCTCCTGCAGATCCTCGCTCAATCCACTGGTAGTGGAGGCAGACCTGAAAGCAGGGTTCACAGCTCAATATCCAGGGCTTCTTTGACATCAGGAGGACACAAACTATCTCAAGTAAACTTGTCTCTTGTTTGTTACCCTGTTGTAAGTACCTTGTTTTCCCACTTGGTAGGTGAGGCAGGACATGTAGCCTAGGAAATGGACAGTGCCCTCGACAGTGCAGGGTGACAGGCTTCACTCGTAACAAAGTAAATGTATCCAGTGCCTGCAGCTGGAGAAAGGCATCAACTAGTTTCTTCCAGCAAGACTGGTTTATGACTGGTACCTGACCTTTAGCTAATTATAATGTCATCAAAATCTCATTTGCATTGTAGTTGCCACAGTGGGACTTTACCAAACCCTGCCTCCAGGAGGTATAAATATTCTGGGTCAGGACTTCCTCCATGGGACTCCTCTCTGAGGTTTCCCATACTGTCCTCTCAAGTGGGCACTTTTGTTTAAAATAAATTTCCTGAGCTTTGCTGTGTTTATCTCTCTTGCATTCTTTCTTGTGTGGACACAAAATCCTATCACCACTGCTGTGGGTTGAGTCCTGCTTTGGACGTACCCATGAGCATCTGTGGACATAGGGAGAAGTCTTGGAGGGAAAACATTACTCTAAACCTCTGAGAGGTAAGAAAAGAAAAGAAGCTGAGATAAGAAATTTGCTGTTTTGGTGAACTTTTTTCCTTCCTTACTCCTTTATCTCTTTGTTCTTATCCTCTGGCTTTTACAGATGCCCCTGCTGATGGAATTACAGTGAGCAGCTATTTAGAGGAGCAAAGATATTTGGGTCTAACATAAAAGCTGATCCCCAAAAATCATGGCACTTAGTCTTGTTTTTATTTCCAAGAGTTTATAAGCCCTTCACAGACCCTTCTTAACTGTTCTCAGAATATTCCCTGGGACAATTTGGTTAGCTTCACTGTTATAGGTGGACACAGGGTCAGTTATTCATTTCATATAATAGAACTTGTTATTAGCGAGGCTGGAACTGGAGATCCTTTAACCCTGAGGACGATTGGCCACCTGCTTTAGTAGCCTGTACTCTGTCTACGTTGATGATGCTGAGCAGCAGGAGGCTTCGGGTGTAGATGTCACAGTGTGTGGGTAGAGAGCATGCTATGTCGTTTTTCTTCAGGAGGATGAGAAAGAGGGAAAGGTGCTAATTACATGAAGAACCACAATGAGAGTAACTGCTTTTTCTTATCACATATCATTCTTGCAAGAATATTGTGGGCAAGTTCTATTAGTCATATTTTATAGATGAAAAAAAAAACAAGGCTCAGAGAATAAATGTCTTGCAGAGCTACAAGTAGAATTGAGTCTTGCAGATCTTTATCATTCATGCTTTCTTAATACCTGAATAAATATTTGCTCACCAAACAAAGACAATTATTTCTTACTTCAGAGCCCACACTATCCCTGTCTACCTCATTGCCTGCCCACAGAGAATTTTCTTAGGTTGTTTGTTGAAGTAAATAGAACTTTCCTCTTTTATCCAATTGCATCAGCACTAACAGCAGTGAATTGTTGAGAAAGGAGAATGCAATTATCAGTGTTTTTCATCTATTTCAGGATAAAAAACCCCCCAAAACAAAAAGAAACTCCAAAAAATAAAAGCAACAAACAAACAAAGCACCAGTATGCTCTAACAGAGCCCTGTGACTAGTGTCCTGAGCTCAGGTCCTTGACTCAGAAGCTCATGGATTTCTAGTTTTTGCCAGATCCCTGCTTTTGGTGAACAGAGGGTGAGTCGCTTAACCGTTCTATGTCTGGCTTCTTCCTCCAGCAAAGCAGAGCATTAGTGTCTGTCACCCATCCATATCAAAGGGGTGTGGTGAGGGTGACCTCAAAATGATGAGGTATCAAATGGTGGATTATCATCCTCATCCCAGGTTGGAGATTGACTTGTCAGGTTGGAGAATTAGTAACCCAGCAAATGCTTACCATTTGGTGTTTTCAAAGTCTGAATGTTAGAGCTGGAAGAAATTCCTAAAGATTACCTAGTATAAATTCTGCAGTTTATAGCTGGGAAAACAAACCTGGAATGGTGCAAGGATTTTGTTAAGTCACATAGTGAGTTTGAGACAGACAGGGATTAGAACCCAGATCTCCTGTCTCCTTGTTAGGGCCCCCCTTTCCCTCCTCTGTCTCTGACTGTCCTATTGCTTTTTGGGAAGATTCTGACTCCTGCCTGGAAAGAGTGGCTGCAGATGAAAGTAGGCCTGGGATATAACTGCTTGAGGCTGCCTTTCAGGTTGGACACGCACCATTCATTTTCAGCTGAAAAACCTCATTCAAATACGACAGGGTGAGCCACTCAAACCAGCTGGGTAATTGCCTGAAGTGTGTAGGGAGATGGTAAAGAGTGTGGTTCACTGAGTACCCAAGGAGGTTTGGCACATTATCATTTCCAGCCATCCAGAATGTGAATGACCAAACCCCAGTGGCCTAATCCTGTCACGTTAGTTTTATTTAACAAAGCCATGCCCCTGAACTAAGCTGTGCTCTGTAATTTGTTACATGTAAATGTGCAGAGATGAAAATTAGTTGAGGAAGTTGAAAAGGTAGATGTTAGAGTAATTATACAAGTAGTTGTATCGCTATCTTTATGAGAAAAGTTAGGCCCAATTTATTTCCTCCTCTTCTCCGTCCCTCCCTTTCTTCTTTCCTTCCTTTTTCCACATCTTCCTCTCTTCCACACTTAGTCATTTATGGTTTATAGAACGCTGACAGATGAAAGAAGCAAGTAAACAACAACAAAAATGAGCAAGACAGTTTCAGAAAGTGATCATTTCTGTGAAGAAACTAAAGCAGAGTGATGTGTTACTGACTGATGGAGCCTCTGGGCTGAGACAAGAAAGCCAGCCACACAGAGATCTAGTAGAGTCTTTCCTGTAAAGGCAGTAACAAGGGCAGAGGCTTTGAGTCAAAGGAAGTTTGGTGAGTTTGCTGAACAAAAACAAAATTATTGAGTCTGAATATAATGAATTAGGGAGGGAGTGATCAGTCCTGTGGCTGGAAAGATGGAACTGGGTCATATCATACTGGTTTTTATAGGTGGCAGTAAGGACTTTAAATGTGTGTCTGTGCATACACACACATGCATGGGGGTGTGCTGTGCTCCATGAGAGGTTTATATTTTAAAAAGATAGTTTATATATTTTTTGTGGAAGCAAAGCAACCAGATAGAGGACCAGAGCAATCATGTGGGTAATAATGACTGCAAACAGCATTGTCTGTCACAGGAGAGAGAAAAATGAGTGAATGGATTTAAAATCTATTTTGGAGATAAATCTGATGTAACTTGTTAAAGGATTGCATGTGAGGGCAGAGGTATAAAAAAAGGAGATGAATCAAAATAATGTTAAATGTTGTACTTGAGCACAGGTGCTTGGTGGGTATGGGGCGGGTACAGTTTCCAAACGTACATGCTGAGGAAAGACCAAGGAAATTAAGGTTCTGTTTAACCATAGTAGGATTAATAAGATGATTAGATATTTAAGTAGAAATGTCAATCATAGAAATACAGTTAATTACAGTTTAGAGCTTAGAGCTGAATGGAGAGGTCAATGATGGAGGTACAATTTGATAGTTTTCCCCAGATGGTATTTAAAATCTTAGGAAAATAGAAAAAAGCTCATGAAGGAAGACACTGGAGATGGAGAACATTGAAGTCTTGGAGGAACTCTGGAGCACTCCAGCCTTTCAAGTTTGAACTGAAGGGCATGGGGCAGAAAAAGAGAATGAGAGGAAGTGACTAGCATATTAGGAAGAAAAACAGCAAGATGTGGAGTCACAAAAATTAAGTGTGTGATTTTAAGAAGGACTGAGTGGCCTACAATGTCTAATATTGTATTACCAAGAATTTGAGTAAAATGAAGCATACTGGTGCCAAGTGAATTTGGAAACATGATGGACTTTGGTGATGAGTCCCAATAACCTTGATAAGAAGAGTCAATTGTGGGGAAAAGATAATGGGCTACAGAAAGTTGGCATGGCAGGAATTGAAGACTGAAACTCTAAATAAGGCATTCAAGAATTTTTGCCATGCAAAGGAGAAGGAAAATATTCCAGAAACTGGAAGTAAACCACGGGTCAGTGGAGGTTGTGTGGGGTCAATAAAAGTGGATGTCAATAGGTCACAATGAAGAATGTGTGTATGTTGATAGGAATGATTCAGTAGAGAAGGAGAAACTGATTGCTAGGAAATAATGGATACCTGAGAAGTTGAAAAGGGATGAGGTCTAGAGCACAAGTGGAGAATAGATAGTATTATACAAATGGAAGGCACACTTCTTCCATTATAATGGAGGGTCAGTCAGAGATTGTGGGTACAGATCCAGGGAGGGAACCAGACTTGGTGCTGGTGAGATGAAGCTGTTTCTTTTTATTTGCTTCTGTTTCCTTAGTCAAATATGAGGCGACATCATTAGCTGGGAGTATGTGTATATATGTCTTGGTGGTATAGTGGTGTGGCAGTTTGAGGAGAAAGAAGATATTAAAACTCTGTTTTGGTGAGTGAATGAGTGAGTGAATCATGGAAGTATATGAGGTTGGACAATTAATTTTGCAATCTCATCCCAGTAAAAGTACTATATATCTCATTGCTGAATATCACTATGGTCATCTTCGAATTACTCCCCTTGGGAAGCTATGCACTGATGCCAGTGCCTAGTCCATCCTTCAAAGCAATTTTGGAACTCTTTTTCTGGAATGGCCATCAGAGAGCTCTTGCCCTAATATGTCATCAAAATGTCTTCCTTTCAATATTTCCTTTATTTTAGGGTAAAGAAAAAAGTCAGAGAGTTCCCTGGTGGTATAGTGGCTAGGCTTCGGTGCTGTCAATGCTGCGGCCTGGGTCCAATTCCCAGCCAGGGAACTACCCACATATAAAAAAATTGATTTTCTTAAAAAAAAAAGAAAAAAGTCATTGGGGGTCAGATCAGGTGAGTAGGAATGATGTCCCAATACAGTTATTTGTGTGCTGGTTAAAAATTCTCTCACAGATAGTGCCGTGTGAGCTGATGCATCGTTGTGATGCTGCAACCATGCACTGGTGAAAAGTTGAAGTCGTTTTCATCTAACTTTTTCACACACCCTTGTTAGCACTTCCAAATAGTAAACTTTGTTGACTGTTTGTCCAGTTGGTACACATTCATAATGAATAATCCCTCTGATATCAAAAAAGATTAGCAACATCATTTTGAGTCTTGATTTGGACTGATGGAAATTTTTTGGTAATGGGGAATTGGTTGACTCCCATTGTGCACTTTGATGCTTTGTTTCAGGGTTGTATTGGTACAACACCTATGTCTCATCATGGCCCAAAACATTGTCTTGTCTCTCCAAAAGGTCTTGGCAAACTTTGACTCTCCTCTGCTTCTGTTCGTTGGTGAGCTCTTTCGGGAACAATTTTGCACACATCTTTCTCATGCCAAGATACTCAGTTAAGATTTTCCTAGCATTTTTTTTTTTAAATCAACGTTTACTTGATCTGCTATGCTTCTCACAGTCAGCCAACCAAAATTTTCAGTGTTTTCAGTTCTGCTTGTTATGGGCCACCTTGACCTTTCTTCATCAGTGATACTTTCTCTCCCCTCAGAAAAATGTTTAATCCATTTGTACACTGCCATTTTCTTCATGACATTATCCCCATAAACTTGGACTAACGTGTTTCTGAATTTACTTCCACTCTTGGCAATTTAACAAGAAATTTATTATTTGTTCATTGCTCTAATTCAAGCTCCAACATTCTTGTGACAGAGTACAAAATCATGCAACAACAATAATGAACTCTACTCAGCAAGACACTGCCACACATTGACACAAACACAGCTGTGAGACACAGATATTCCAAGGTTATGAAACCTCATCAAGTTGTTTGTACAGTGATGCCAAAGTAAGCACATGATGGCAACTTTGTGAACTTAATTGATTGTCATACCTTATATTCTCTATACTGTAATCTATACCCCCATGACTATTTAGTAACTAGCAATTTGTCCTTCTTAATCCCTTTACCTTTTTCACCCTGTCTTCTAATTTCCATCCCATCTATCACCCCAAATCTAGTACCTGATATCATATATTGTTATTACAATATTATTGACTATATTCCTTATGCTATATCTTCCATCCCCATGACTACTTTGTGACAACCAATTTGTACTTCTTAATCCCTACTCCTTTTTCACCCACCCCCTCTAAACCCTTTGCCATCTGGCAACCATTAAAATGTTCTCTGTATCTATGAGTTTGTTTTTGTTTTGTTTACTTTGTTCTTTAGATTCCACATATAAATGAAATGCATCTGTCTTTCTCTGTCTGACATACTCCACTCAGCACAATATCCTCTACATCCCTCCATGGTGCTGTCAATGGAAAGAACCCATTTCCTTCCATGGCCTAGCAATATTTTGTTGTATATATGTACCACCTCCTCTTTATCCATTTTTCCATCTATGGACACCCAGGCTGCCTCCACATCTTGGCTATTGTGAACAATGCTGCAATGAACATATGAAAGCACATGCCCTTCAAAGTAGCATTTCAGGTTTTCTCAGCTAAATACCAAGAAGTGGGATTACTGGGTTCTTCTTTGTTCTTTGTTATAGCCCTCGTTTAAAAGTTTATTTTGTCTGGTACAAGTATTGCTACCCCAGTTTTTTCATTCATTTGTTTCCATTTTCATGAAATAACTTTTTTCAACCTTTTACTTTCTAGTCTCTGTGTGTCTTTCAATCTGAAGTGAGTCTCTTGCAGGCAGCATATGTAAACATTTTGTTTATTTATCCAGTCAGTTGCCCTATGTTTTTTATTGGAACATTTAATTCATTTACTTTAAAAGTAATTGTCAATAGGTATGTAGTATTTGCCATTTTATTATTCATATTTTTATATTTTTTCCCCATCTTAAAAAAGTCCCTCTATTATTCCTTGTAATTCTGGTTTGGTGGTGATGAACTCCTTTAGCTTATCCTTGTCTGGGAAGCTCTTCATCTGTCCTTTGATTCTAAACAATAGCCTTGCTCAGTAGAGTAATCTTGATTGTAGGTTCTTGCTTTTCATCACTTTGAATACTCTCTGCCAATCCCTACTGGCCTGCAAAGTTTCTTTTGAGAAATCAGCTAATAGTCTTATGGGAACTCCCTTGTAGGTAACTAATTGCTTTTCTCTTACTACTTTTAGGATTTTCTCTTTGTCTTTAACCTTTGCCATTTTAATTATAATGTATCTTGGTGTTGGCCTGCATGGGTTCATCTTGTTTGGGACTCCCTGCACTTCTTGGGTTTGTATGTTTATTTCCTTCACTAGGTTAGAAAAGTTTCATGTCATTAATTCTTCAGATAGGTTCTCAATCCCTTGCTTTCTCTTTTCTTGTTCACATTCCTATGATGTAAATGTTGTTATGCTGAATATTGTCTCTTAAACTATCATCATTTTTTTTAGATTCTTTCTTCCTTTTGCTCCTCCAATTGGGTATTTTCTGCCAACTTGTCTTCCAAATTGCTGATTGATTCTCTGCTTCCTCTAGTCTGCTAGTGAGTCTTTTTAGTGCATTCATAATTTTAGTTACTGTATTCTTCATTCTGAGTAGTTCTTTTTTACGTTGCTTTTTTTCATGCTTGTTATTTTTTATTGAAGTTCTTACTAAGTTCCCTGAGCATCCTTAGAATCATTGTTTTGAACTCTCTGTCTGGTAAGTTGCTTGCCTCAAATTTGTTTAGTTGTTTTTCTGGAGTTTTCTCCTGTTCTTTCATTTGAAACATATTTGTTTCCTCATTTTGGCTACCTCTCTGTGTTTGTTTCTATGTATTATGTAAATCTGCTGTGTCTCCCAGTCTTGCCATGTGGCATTATGTAGTAGGTGTCCTGTGGCACCCAGTGGCATAGTCTCCCTAGTCACCTGAGCCACATACTCCAAGAATGTTTCTTGTGGACGTTTTCTGTACTCTCCTGCTATAATTGGGCCTTGATTGCTGTTGCCATGTCAGTGGGTTGGATTGACCCTCAGGCTGACTGGCTGTGGGGTTTGGTCAGCTCCAAAGCTTATGGGTTGCTGTGTGTGTAACTTACCCCATGGAGCAGGATTTGCCCTGGTGAGCCCTGGTGAACTCTGGTGGCTGTTGATATCACCCTTTGGGAGTGCCACGTGTAGAGCTAATTGGGTGGTGCTCTGCTGTGGTCTGAAGCCAACCTCTGAGTGTGTTGCCTCTTAGCAGGGGCTCCAGTGCAAGTTCAGGGTCAGTCACTACCTGTGACTAGACGGAGACTACCTGGTGGGAGCAACAAAGTGATCTATGGTTGGTTGCTGCTTCTGCTATACCTGGAGGCATGTAGGAGAGGCTATGCTGTGACCAAGGATGGCTGCCACTGGTACTGGGTTTGCAGTAGGTCCACAAGAGATTAGCTGCCAGCTTCCATAAGGTTCAGCTGCTGATAAAGCCTCCTGAGGTACAGAGTTTGGTGTGGTGGGGTCTCAGTGAATCACCACTGAGTGGAGTGAGCAGAGTCACCAGACCAATTCAGGTTCAGATTTGGCCATGGGTATGGAAGAGGGGCTCAATGCAAGAAAGATGGCATCCACCTGCCAGCTGCATGGGAGGAGTACCCCACACAAGGAAAATGTCAACTATTCCTTCAGTTCTCACCCTGAAGTTCCATAACTTAGTCTCTCCCCATATGTCTCCGACACTCCTGGAGTCACTGACCCTCCATTGGTGCCCAGGGTAAGTGCCTGCATGAGCCCTTTAAGAGGATGTCTGAGGTCCCCACAGCCTTCTGTGTGACCCAGATGGTCAAAAACCCCACTGTTTTTTCATAGCCATATATTGTTAGGGCTCCTCTTTCCAGCACCAGTACAATGGGCTGGGGAGCCTGGTATAGGGATGGGGTCTTGTGCTTCTCTATGGGGGAACTGTGTGGCTAAGATATTTCTGGTTTTCAATAGCCACATGTGGATGTGGAAATAGCCAATTTTGTGTCCCCAACCCTCCTACCAGTCATGACATGACTTCTTCTTTATGTCTTTAGTTATAAAACTTCTGTTCAGCTAGACTCCAGATGGTTTTCCATGTTGGTTGCTCTAATTTAGTCATAATTTTGATGCACCCATAGGATGAAGCCAGCATAACTTTTATCCACTTCACCATCTTGGATCTGGCCCCGATCAGTTGTTTTTAGTGTATTCAAATTACTTTAAAAACTGGAATTCTGTACTTAAAGAGGATCCCCAGCATTAAGATTTTTAACAAATATTTCTATAAGATTCCTCGAATCATCATAATTTGACATAAAATGATAATGACATTCTAATTTCCTAAGCTCTAAGTAACTTTAATGCAATGAACTCCAAAATTAATGAGTTTATTAAAATATTTAGTGTAGTTATTTAATGTAATATACCTTCTTTCTATTGACATGATGCAGTATTTCCCCAATTAAAAATATACCTAATATCAGTCTCTATGTTATATACCACATATTATATCTTGATATCTGTTGACCTACCTCTGATTAAAGTTGATACCTTAGAAACAGGTCAATGATTGCATGTAATGGATACTGTCTCCTGTACTATCTGTTCAATGTATCTGCTTTTCACTAAAGTAAGAAAGTAGATTCTGTTTAATGCAGTCCTTTACTAAACTAGAAAGCTGCTTAGCATGTCAGTCTCATAAAAATCCAATCTCTTTGCAATAAGGAGCAGCTCTCCAATATTGTAACAGCTACAGGGGGACAATAAAGAATGGTACAATTATATTTTCTTACCGGGGGTGACCTCTAGTGTGAAATGATGGCATTTTAACATTCCTTGGGGTTTGAATTAGCATCACTGCAGCAATTATGACAATCACGTTGTTTTGTTTTGTTTTGTTTTTCATCTTCAAAATCACAAGTAATTTGTCTTGGTGTTGTTTTCTTGAACTGTTATTTGATTTTTAAAGTCAAGAAATCTATCTTCATCTTTGCATCTTTTTTTTCCCACTTGTCTTCAGGTCCCCACCTAGAGGTTTTTACAGTTTTATTTTTAATAGGTGAGAGATTTGTCCTATATGACCTATTTGATGTCATTCTCAAGCTCACAGATATCACAATTCAATAGATTTTTCTTCATATTTATCCTTCCTGTGCCATTTTTTTTTAAGTTACTGCTTCTCACTTCCAAACCCCCCTTCTATACTCTATACATTTATGATACTGGGGCTGGGACTCAGCAAACTGTATTTCTGTTTTGCCAGAACCTTCCATACCAAGCTCTGTCAGTAGGGGGCACTAGAGGGAGCTAGAGAAAGAAACAAATTTGCCCCTTCCTCTGGTCTGTTTCCTGTTCTTATGAGCAACACCTTGGCAGTACTGCCTTTCTCTGGCAGCAGCAGCTCTTTCCTGGAGATGCAGCTGGATCCATTTGCAAAATTTTTTTCAACAGCAGCTAAACAGAGACCTTCTTTTCAGAGTCAGAGTATCAGCTCCATGAGGTCCTTCTTTTACATTTCTGAGTTCGGATGCTTTCAACCTGTTTCTTTCGTTTCTCCTACAGAATGGTAGCTTCTTCCTTCAATTGCCACCACTTTGATATCCTAGGGTTGGTTCTCTTCTTACTTTTCTACTTATCTAGTTACAACTTTTCATCTAGTTAAAATTCTTTATATTAAGTTATCTCTATTAAGATAACTGGTGTGGTTGCTAGTTTGTTATCTGGCCTTGACTGCTGCTCTGCTTTAGTTATCTATTTCCTAATATACATGCAATAAAACCACACATTTACTAATAGTCTTGAATCCTTACTTTCAGATTAATAGTAATTTTTAATATAAGAGGCAATATGTCTTAGTAGATAAGGATATAGGCTGTTGAATTAGACAGATTTGGGTTGAATTCCTACTTTTTATAATGGTGAACCTTTTGAGACACAATTTTCTTATCTGTAAAGGAGGAAAATTGTCTACTTGCAAGGATTGTTGAAAGGATTTCAGGAGGTAAAGCGTATAAACCACATAGTACAATGCCTAGCATAGGGAAAACATCAATAAATAATAGCTAGCTATTAAAAAAATTTAATCCTTTTTTATATACTCTTAAAAGGACTGCATGCTTCAGAGCTAATAAAACAAGGCAAAGAAACCCTAAGGAAAGGTATAAACAAAACAAAATAATATTCCTTGGCACTAGGAAGATAAGGCTGTATTTTATTGTAAATGAATTTTAAGTTACTGATTAGAATTTAATGTTGATCTATGACCTTCTCCCCTCCCCCACAGTGAAAGAAAGGAAGGTGGCAAAAAGAAGGAGTTAAAATTAACCACTGATCTAGAGTTTCTCATTCTTTCTCTTTCTGTCTCTACACACACACAACACACACGACACACACTTACATTCATGTAGTCTTTTTTTTTGTATGTGTACGGAATACTAATCTTCCATTTCTTATTCATTTAGTAAGTAGGTATTTAACACCTAAAATAATGAGGGTTGGAGGATTTTTAACTGAATGCTTTGAGGAAAAGTAAAAAGATTCAGAGATTCTATTTCCAGGTATCTAACAGTGTGTAAAGGGAGAAAGGCCAGGAACTAAGTGTGATACAAGATAGAAAATTTTAATAGCTGTAAGTGAGGATTAATTTAATTGTAGTTAGGAGTTCTGAATATGGAAATATTTCTTTTATCTGGAAGGCTAGGGATTACTTTGTGGAGCAGATACCACTTGTGTTGGGTCCTCCAATGTAGTTAGGAGTTAAGTGACCATGGGTTGGGAAGGGTAGGGGAAAAACAAAGCATGGAAATGTTAAGAAGATAAGGAAGTGTTTGGGTAGCTAGTGAACTGCACATAGTTAATTTTGACTACTGTTAATGTTGCACAGTATTGTACAGTTTGATCATTAATGTGTACCTCCCTCACAGTGGGTCTTTGATGTCAGGTTAAAGAAATTGGACTTTAATGCAAAAGCATTAGGAGGGTTTCAAAAGGTTTTGAGATAGAAAGACGAAAATTAGAGGCATTATAAGAATAGACAATCTGATAGTATTGGAGAAATTTGGTTAGAAAAGGCAGATGTTGGTATCTAGAGCTTTTTGGATGATACTGCAATGGGCTGGGTGAGAGGTACAGAAAGCTTACCCTTGGTGGTAGGAAAGGAGAGGAGACACTAATGTATTGAATTTATAGAATGTGTGTACTCAATGAATATGAGTAACGAGGTGAAGGGAGAAACCAAACTCCTATGGAACTTCTCACCTGTGTTAGTCATCAAAATAATAGTTCCATTGGCACAAATAGAAAGCACTCAGAAGGAACAGGAGATGCTTTCAGAGGGAAACAGAGCTTGATAAATTAAAGTGTCTCTAAGGTATTCAGGAAGAGTTGTCAAGGTTTGACATGCAGATTTGGGTGTTGCTGAAACACATGTGGTAGGTCTGTCATGTAATTGAATGAGATTGACAAGATAGCAAACATAGAAAAGAGACAAGGACAGATCCAGTTACACCTATATTTAGACCAGGGATTGGCAAATTACAGTGTGTGGGCCAAATCCAATCTACCACCTGTTTGTATAAATAAAGTTTTATTGGAACACAGCTATATTTATTCATTTACATATTGTCCATGGCTGCATTTGCATTATAAGGACAGAATTCGATAGTTGTGACAGAATCTATGTGACCCTTAAAGCCTAAAGTATTTACTATCTACACTTTACCCCCAAAACACTGACTAACCTCTGATTTAGTCAGCGGGGAAGAAGTAGAAAGACTGGTCAGATATCAGAAGTAAGAAAAAAAAAGATGATATATCAAGGAAGGCTAAAAAGTGTTTCAAAAAAACTGGAGGAATCAAGAATGTCAAATCCAGCAAAAGCATTTCCCAAAAGATAGACACAGAAAAACGTGATAGGTATTTAAAGAGCTATTGATCTCTTTAGCCCATCTAGGGCTGGGTTGGATCTGGAATAACCAGAACATTCAGGACTTTAAGTAGAATTGTCAGGTTTAGCAAATGACTATACATAATACCAGTTAAAATGTAATTTCAGATAAAAAACATATATATATATATATATATATATGTGTGTGTGTGTATATATATATATATATATATATATATATATATATATATATATATAAATACAAGTAAGTTCCATGCAATATTTGGGAAAAAGATTTTCTAAAAATGTTATTTATTTTTTGTCTGAAGTTCAAAAATTAGCTATATGTCCTGTATTTTTTTGGGCAAACATAGCCATGCGCAGCCTCATTCAGGGCTTACAAGGGATTGCCTAAGCAAGGAGCTCTGGTCATAAATCTTGTCATCACTCCAGAGAATGGTATGATGGGTAAAACTGGGCATTTGCTATTCTACTGGGATATTCTGACCACTTCCAAGAAGGGGCTTTATCATTGAGCAGCTATCTCAAGTGCCACACTCAGAGTTGCTAAAGTGTTTGGTGTCCCATGAGCTGAAAGAGCCACTACAGGTTAGGTGGGGTCTACTGACTAGTGTAAGCTATGAGGGGCAATCCTGAACCTCTGATTTCATATCAGATATTTTTGTCTTTTGTGCAGCTGCTGTTTACTTTGAATAAAATTGAACTGAATTATACAATGACAGCTCTAATAATGTGTGCAGTCTGCAAATAAAAGCTTCATCATTATTTTTAATTATTTAGGAACAGTTATCTGGATACAAAACATGTCACATGCTGCTTCAACACTACTTATACCAATGAAAGAAAATAAAAAGATACTCTTTTAAAAAATATTTTCAATAACTGCACATTTTGGATGATTATAAAATGTTTAAAAAATTATACTTACTTGTCTGGAAAAAGTTTCTCTTGGTGAGCCACATATATTTGAAGGTCTCATTATTAAAGTCTGGGGAAGAATAGACATTTCAAGTAACAATCATGATAGAAAAATTGAAAACAAAAAGGTGAAATAAGGAAATCAAATCAAGTGTCTTAATTAAACATTTGGAAATGATTGGAAGTTTCATACAAATCAATTTTGAATATTATCACAGGTTTTATTCCTCAGAAACAGGTGCTGAAATGGAGTTTGGGAGGTAGGGTTGGGCAGAGAAAACTGTATTATGGTAAGTTCAAAGTCTGAGCCAATTCCTTTTTCTGCAGGCAGCTCTGGAGTAGTCAAGGCCCCTCAGTCATTCACTGTTGGGCCAGTATGATTAGGTCCTTATTGGTCTTGTCTTGATTGGTTATTAGATAGGGGCTGCTCCAGAACAGGTGTGTCCCTGGGCAAGGTGAGGCAATTCCTGAAGGAGCTGACAGCTGGGGCTGTCTAATTCCAGCTGGGACAAGCCTTTCCATGAAGACGGATTGGAATGGCACATTCCATGCCCACCACACATGCTACACTTGAACTCTGTATTTTTGTTATCAAATTGTTTGATGTAAAGAAAATGTTATGAACCATGTGCACACAGAGCCTTCCAAATACCCTATGGGTTATTCAGTGTGCTATACAAACACAATCATTTCTTAAGTGCACTGCTGATATATGAGGCTGTCTGGAAACTATCCAGCTATGTAATATGAGAAGTACAGGCATTTATGGCTAAATTTTTCCAGACAGCCCCTCATATATATCGCTGTGCTCAACAGAAGTTGATCAGAAAAGGCTTGAAATCATCTTAATTTTTATCCTTTTCATATTTTGCAAGAGGTAGATAGGGCTGGAAGTGCATAAATTTGATCCCCAAGACATGACTAGCAAAGGACCCTCATTGTTTATGTTGGTGACATTTGATATTTAAAAGCTCTAGTGACACATCTATTTATGGTTTCTTCTTAATTTGGTGGTTCTTGGCAGTAGCAAAAAGCATTAAAAACAGTTGAATTTTATGTGAAAGCAACAGGTTTTCAGTGCCACTCTTACCAGGTTGAAACTTTTACTGTGTTTGTGTAACTCTTGACTGCTATTGTTCAGAGCATTTTTCTTATCACCTGTGTTTAAGAATCTGACACCTGGATATTGAAAAGTCTCAGTTGTCTCAATATCATAAATCATTATAAACTAACTTTGTATATATATCAAAATTACTTGGATGGGGGCAGACTTGTTAAAAGGGTTGGAAACTGAAGAAAATCATGACTGTCACAGAGCATCTACTCTGCTCACTCCTTCCTTACCCAGATTTACTACGTCAGAATCTCTAGGATGGAACTTATATTTTTAACAAATGTCCAGGTTTGGAAAACACTGACCTACTGTGGCATTAAAAGCCTTTTATAATCTTCATCATACTATTTTCTGGCCTGTTTACCTTTATGCATTCCTGTGTACTAACAACTCAAGCTGTTCACCATACAGGGCTTTTGTGGGGTGAACTGGGGCTTCAGCAGATGTAACAGCTAAACGAAATCCCATCTCATTCTTGCCTTCTTCCCAGCATCTCAGGCCCTGGGGAGTGCTGCACAGGGCAAGCTGATGTTTCTATTTTATTGATAAGTCCACAGCTTGTAGATGGGTGTACTTTTTAGGGTGTATATTTATACTTTTTAATAAGGAATTTTGTTTCACAGTCCTGGGTTTGAGTACTGTTATCAGATTGGTGCAAACTGTTTTAATTGTTCTTCAACTGCTATTCTTAACCTATTTCAAGGCTTCGCTAATTTTTCAAGTTTCCCGTGTCTAGTATCTTTTTCTATATTTTCTGAAATGTGTATTTATGTTAGCCTCGAAATTTTTTCCCTAGTACTTTTTCCTATTGACTCTTATTATTTTGTTTTATATTTTGCTAGTTTTACCCTTTATCACTTGTATTAATAGCTCACATTATTATTTATAATTCAAAAAAATGTTTATTCCTAATTTCTTACTTTGAAATCTGTTTATTTTTATAAATTTTTATAGTCCTTATTTTTAACTTACTTTAAATCTTACTATGTTATCTTAAACATATTTAATTTCTGTTAAGATCTTTTTTATATTCATGTTTTATATTAAAAATAATTTTTGAAGCCTTTGTTACTTGCTCTTGTACATGTTAATTAGCTTTGAATTTATATTTCTTTATCACATAATTTTATTCCTATTTATTTCATATTTTAAAGGTACCTATTGCATACTTTTAATAGCAATTTTTATTAGATTTTTATTTGTTTTGGGTGAGTCCTTGGTTTTGTATGATGACTGGTAAGAATGACACAGTAAGGAGAGGCTCATTATGAACAGGGGAGACTAGATGAGCTGTGATAGTCACTTAGGACATTTCAATGTGTTCCAACATTCTGAAGTTAGGACCCCACTACCACCACACAAATTTAATCTCCAGTCATAGGAAGAACCACATGAGAAGACTCTCAACATCAATAATGATTTCATCTGGAGAAATGGCACACGTGGTCAGTGAGAATGTTATGGCTTTCCTTTGACACTGAACCCCATTCAGTCCTATAAGCCTGTTATAAACTCCTTGCTATGGCAGTTAGAGCTGTACTGTGTTTCACTACATTTTCCTTAGAGATAGTCCTGAGATGGCTCATTTAGTTGATTCAACTGTGAGTCTTACTCTAGCATTTAACTTAAACCCTAAAGTCAGTAAATGTCTCTACTCTTTGGGACGGATGTAATACGTGCTATATACTCTTAACTCTGGGTGAAGATGATTTACCATGCAGAGGAAAAGGCATGTCAAACACCTTTAATGGATAAGGGTTTAGTTTAGCTAGTAGTTGCACTGTTTCAGAGCTGGCAAAAGCCTTGAAATGGACCTAGGTTTCCTCTCTGGGAATATTTCTAGAAAGGGTGTGAAAGCTCAAGCTTTTCTGATGATTTTAATACCCAGTGTGCAGAAGAAATGCACTGTATTGTTTTTCTTTAAGATTTAAGATGTTTTTCCCTTTCTTAATTTTAAGGAGCAAACAAGAAGTCGTAGTGGGTTGGCTGCCCAGTTCTTTGGGTAGTGTGAAGAGAACTTATTTCTTCCAGTTTTGCTTTAGTTCTGCTTCAGTTAGCTTCAGGATTGGTATGATTTGCTTCAACATATTTATCCTTTATGAGGCACATGCTTTCTGCTTGGATATCAGTTTTCATTTTGAAAATCTTCTTTAACTTCGATTTACTCAAAGCATAGTTAATTCTTTCAAGGGAACTGTAGCCAAGATTGGAAATAAAATTGCTAGAGCTCTATGTGGAATGATTGAGAAATGGCATGATTGCTTTCCTGTAGATCAGGGGTTAGCAAGCTTTTTTGGCAAAGGGTCAGATAGTAAACATTTTAATTTTTGCAGGCCATGAAGTCTGTTGCAACTATTTTACCCTGCCCTTAAAGCAGAAAAGCCGCCATAGCAGACAATGTATAAATAAATGAATAGTTCTGTCTTCCAACATAACTTTATTTACAAAAGCAGTCAATGGGCTGGATTAGGTTAGATGGTTGTATTTTGTTTAGGCATAGTTTGCTGAGCCCTGATATAGACCATTTCTTTGGGGATAGAAGTGCCAACCTAATTAGAAACTTCTGTGTATCTCTGGAGGATTAAGAATGGCTACACATTCTTGCTACTTCTGCCATTGGGAGGTGGAGACTAATCCTCCTCCACTTTAATCAATCTAGGCTGGTCTTAATGGCTTACTTGTCCACTAGACTGAGGTGGAAGTAGAATTTTATGTCTTCTGAAGCTAGTTCTTAAGAATCTTTGCAGCTTCTACATGGGCTTCTGGGAACATTTCTGTCAGCCCCAAGCCACCATATAAGAAGCCCAACCAATGTGACTCCATGACACAGTCAAGGTTCATTTCATTGTTTCTATCTCTTCAGAAAGGCATTGTTTGACCAGTTTATCTAAAATAGCATATCTGTTCCTATCCTTGGGCAGGGCAGAGGAAAAAAACCTTTTTCTTTATTCTTCACAGTTCTCCAGCTAGGCCATGCAAATAGACTGAGAAAGGACAGATACACAGGAGAAAAGCTATGCAAACTTTATTTAATGTCAATTTTTTACATGATATGAGGGTGTTGTTAGAAAAGAAACGAAGACCCAAAGAAGTAACTGGGTTTGAGAGCTTATGTACCATTTTACACAAAGAACAATAAATGGTGGAGATGGGACAGTACAAAGGAAACTTTGGGAAAGTAACTATGTGAGGAAAACTAATGGAAGATAAAGGTTATTTTACTCAGGTTTGTTTGTGCAGGTCCATCTCTGTGCCAATGCCAACTTTCTGACGTCTTTACGGCCATGGAACTTTCTGGGGAGAGGGGATTTATGGCAATTCTCATTTCTCAGAAGCTACTGCTTTTACTCAGGTAAGGGAAGCTCAGGAAGGCTGCTTTCTGCATCTCTTTTCTCAATTGCCTTTAGCTCAAAATAATCTCCATATAAAAATGGCATATTTGGGGGTGGCGTATTCTGATCTCCTTCAGTAGTTACTTTTTTCCTGCTTTGTACTTTTTCAGAGCATTACAGATTTATTTGTTTATGTATTTATTTTTGTGTCTATTGTGAGTCTCTCACGCTGGATTGTAAACTCCCTGAAGGCCCAGATTTTTTCCTTCTATCTGGCACATGTGAGGTGGTCAACAAAGTTTTTTTTAAACTTTAATAAATCAATCTTATAATTCTTGTATTATAAATTTCATATGTATTTATTTAAACTGCCTCTAGTATTTCAGAGAATAAGTTGAAATATGAATAATAAATGAAGTTACTACTTTCTTCCATTAAATATCTCTTACTTCTCTGTTGTAGACAATTTTGTAAACTATCAATATTTACTTTCTCTTCTTATCATCTCTATTTTTGGATGTCTAACTGCTTATCACTACAGTAAATGCTACTTCCTCCATGAAGTCCACTCTGATTCTTCATTCCAAGAATCCTTTCCTTTGTTCTCTTCTGCTCCCAGGAAATAATATTTTTCTTCTCTGAAGCCATGGAAAAATCTCATCTCTATCTCACGTTCAAAAAAATTTGTATGTATAGTAGTCTCCTGTTATCTGCAGTTTTGCTTTCAGTTGTTTCAGTTATCAGCCCCATGGTCAGCAAATATTAACTGGAAAATTCCAAAAATGAACTATTCATAAGTTTTAAATTGGACACTGTTGTGAGTTGCCTGATGAAACATCACTTCTCACTTTATTGTTCCCAGGATGCTGTGTATGCCACCCACCCATAGTCACTTAGTAGCCTTCTCTGTTATCAGATCACCTGTAATGGTATTTCAGTGCTTGTGGTCAAGTAACCATTATTATACTTAATAATGGTCTCAAAGCCTTTATATAATTGTTATTATCCTATATTGTTGTAATTGTTCTATTTTATTATTAATTATTGTGGTTAATTTTTTACTGTACCTAATTTATAAATTGAACTTTATCATAGGTATGTATATATAATATTTATATAGGAAAAAACATAGTATAGGTAAAGCTCACTACTCTCTCTGGTTTCAGGCATCCACTAGAGGTTTTGGAATGTATCTCCTGCATATAAGCAGGGACTATTTTGTGTGTGTGTGTATGAAAAAACTGGAGCGAATGAAGACATGTATTAATAAAGGCAAAACAGAATCCTGAAAATAGGCCAAACATTTGTAAGCTTTTCAGAACCACTTTATTTCCTGTTGACTCTAAATTTCATTCTTTCTAGTAATATAACTGTAAATAAGATATGGAAATCATATTGTAAGAAATAGAGTAAAATATTTCAATGAAAATATTTATGCAAATTAAGTCAAAGAATAATAGTTTAAAAACTCCTATAATCCTCATATACTTTCTTATTCATTCTGAATTTTTTTTGTGTGTGTGGCTCTGCTGGATGATTTCTGATAGATTTTAAATGGCCCTCTTACACTATAGGTATTCATCCCACAACCTTACCATGGAATAGATATTTTCTGCTTAAGTTATGCTTTATGGAGAATCTGCTTATTAAAAATTACTCATAAATCTATGCTAAATCTGAAGGAAGTATAAATCATTATCAAAAATTAATTTGCTACTTGTATGAAAAGATATGAAATCATTATAATTCCAATGGTCTCATCAGTTTCAATAGAAAAATCATTATTGTGATTATTTTAAATTCATTAACAAATGGAATTTTATTATGAAGGTAGTCTGGTTTTAGCCATATTGAAAATAATGTAACTATGTTTTTCTTCTCTAATCAGAGTTTTAACCACTGCAAGCTGGTTAGAGAAAGCAGTATCAAGAAAAGAAAGAGGGAATAAAATCATAATATTAATCTCTGAGCCAAAATATTAAAAATAATCTGAAATAAATGAGGTTTTGAACTTTCTGTAATTAAACTAAAATGGAATAGTAAAAATCATTTATATTGTTTTACTTCTTGAGCCTGACTTCCATTTGTCCTCTTCTGACAAAATGCAGTGTTAGCTTGGAGTGAGTACACTAAGGTGTCACCCACAGGAGAATTCCTGGGCCATGTGATCTTTCACTGATAATGTTTTGAGCTGAATTCAGAATTCAGCAGGTGTGAAAAACCAAAGATGATACTTATGAACTTGCTCATTGAGAACTTTATAGCAATGATCCTTCATCATTAGTCAGTATATGAATATAATTGGTCTACATTTGCCTGAAAAACCCAGTGCTTGGTAGAATACTTCTGGCTGTTTGACTACAAAAGGAATTGAAGGAGTTAATTCCATGAGGAGTTTACAATCTTATTGAGGACAAGGAAACAAATGAAAAAGTCTGGGAAGGGTGATGGGATAAAGAAAAGCCCAGAAGACCCTACAGATGAATTGACATTTAAACTGAAAGCCTGGAGGAAGCAGTCTTGTGATCTTTGTTTCCGTAGTGTTGACCAAAACTCACAGGAACCACCATAATATGGTAATAGTTTTTTATGAAGAACTATGAAATTAGTGGAAATTAAAATGTAGATAAAATAATAGAGGAATGCAAGTTTGATTAGAACATGGAACACTGCCAACTGCAAACAAGTAGCTATTCATAAGGATACCAGCCAACTATCCAAAAATGAGCCAAAAAAACCAGGCAGTAGTTTTCAGAAAAAGCTCTGCACAAAACTCTCTCCATTTTGCTTCTAATGAAAACCTTCAGACCCATCCTGTAAAATATGATAGCTACTCGCCACATGTCATGTGACTGTTGAATACTTGAAATGTGGCCGGTCTGAATGTGCCTTAGTGTAAAATACAAACCATTCTGAAGACTGAGTATGGAAAAATGAATGTAAAATATCTCATTACAAGTTTTATATTGATTATATGTTGAAATTATAACATTTTAGATATATTGACTTAAATACATTATTAAAATTAATGTCAGTTTCCTTTTACTTTTTAAGTAGCTAATAGACAATTAAAAATTCCACATTTAGCTTGCATAATACTTCTACTGAACAGTGCTGCTTCAGACTGTCTTTTATGACCTGTTTAATCCTTATTCTTTACACAATTCTAAGATGATTACATATATTTAAAGATCTCTCAGCATTAGAATCATTAAACAAGATGATGGTATTAGAATAGTTATAGTGTCAGGAATCTAAGAGGCTGCCATGTTGATAGTAGTGAGAATTTATTATTTTTGAGAAGTTTATAATCATCCAATGAGATAAAACCTAAAGATTTGAGGAGACTTTATTAGTTAGCTACTGCCACAATAAAGTTGCAAAACAACCCCAAATCCAATAACTTCTAAAAATATGAATTTGTTTTTCACTCATACATTTGCATGCTGGTCTGAATTTAGTTGACCTAAGCTGGTTTGGCTCCAAGCTGCAGGTTGAGTAAAGGTTTGCTGCTCATTTCTTATATTCATTCTCATTGGACTGGTGGCTACCTGAGTTTTTTCCTTTTGATGATAAGGACTGGAGTGCAAGTGAGCATGTTGAACACACAAGTACTTTTCAAATTTCTGCTTGCAAAACATCTGCTAATATCCTATTGGCCAGAGCAGAGCATGACACTGAAAGTCAAAGAGTGGGGAAGTGCTTTCTCCACCATGAGGCCATGGTAAGGCCACGTATGCATATCCTCTAGGGAAGGCCTGAGACAGTATAATCTCCCACAAGCACCTCCAAAGCAACTTGCAAACACGCAGCTGAAACCTGGGCAGTGAAAGAGGAAATACAAAAATCATTAAAAAACAAATACCAAAAGCAAACTGAGAAGAAAATTCTAGGGCCATTTGATATAAACATAAATAGCTAAATGCCTCAGAAATATCTGTAACCTTACAATAGTATTTTCTGTTCTTATTGATTACCTATTCAAATTTTTTTAGTAGTCCCCACATTAGAGTAGATCATGTGACTAAGACTTAATCCATCAAATATATCATTATAGTCTCTACTCATCATTTTTTATTATACATGTAAGTGTTAATTATGTGGTCTTAATTAACTTTCCTAGAAGGAAAACATTTTGTTCTGCTTTTCAGATTAAAACATCAGCCTCAGAGGAGGTAAGAAACATGCTCATGCTCACACAGCTACATGAAGTTCCAAAATACCACTCAAGTTTGCAAGACTGAATCCTACATTCTTTCTGATTTCCAACATGGTTTCTATGCAAAAGAAGAAGTGAGTAATTATAGCTAATCTATATTATCATGCAATATATTAATTGATATTCTACTGATGACCTGTTTTCTTATAAAAGATTTAAATTGTGTTTTGTATAGGTATAGTGTATTTTGGAAAGATTTTTGAAGGGGATCAGAATATGCAATCCCAAAGTATGCCACTTGGCATAAGGATTATTTTGAGCTGAAAGTCATTGAGAATCTACAGATGCAGGAAAAATTCTCTGCCTTTCCCTTTTCTGCTTAAATGCCAGGAATAAATTTCCTCTTGTGGAAGTAAGTATTCCTCCCCTGTACCAGTGAGAACAGAAACTCATCACCAGAGATAAACAGTTACACCAAGTTGAGTCTGCACAGATAAACCTTACTAAAATAACCCTATCTCCCACTAGTTTCTCTAATGTATTTTCTACTCACTTCTGTACAATTTATCATCCTTTGCAGCCCCAAACCCTTTTCCTTTGTTAGAATGGTATAGAGTTGACCCTTGAACAACATGAGGGTTAGGGGTGCCGAAACCCTATGCACTCAAAAATCTGTGTATAATTTTTGACTCCCCCAATACTTAGCTACTAATAGCTTACTATTGACTGAAAACCTTACTGATAACATAAATAATCCATTAATACATATTTGTATGTTATATGTATTACATACTATATTCTTACAATAAAGAAAGCTAGAGAAAAGAAAATGTTATTAAGAAAATCATAAGGAAGAGAGAATATATTTATAGTACTATACTGTATTTATTGATACTCTAAGTTTATATCCTGTGTTTACAAGATGAAAAAAACTTGCATGTAAGTGGACCTGTGATGTTCAAATCTGTGTTGTTCAAGAGTCAACTGTATAAGCTTCCCAGTCTAGCCACTTTTTTGTTTCTTTTCTGTGAATTTCTGTGCATGTAAGACATTAATAAAAATTGTAGGCCTTTCCTCCTATTAATTTGTGTTTTGTTAGTCTAATTTACAAGTGTCCTGACAGTGAACATAAGAGTGGTGCAAAAGTTTTTCCTCCCTAACATATTATTCTCAAAAAATTAAAATAATACTCAAGTTTATTTCTTCTTAAAAGAATAAGATTTACTATAGGCTGCATATTCTTTTAGGTTTGTTTTTTTATTCCCATGGTACAGCACGGAACTGATTTTACTAATTGGTTAATGAAAGAATTACTTTAGAAAATATCAGTTGCATGACCTACAGTCTCCCAGATCAACATAAAAAAAGTTGTCTATAAGTGTAGGTGTTGAGTCAAGTACATTTAGTATGTATGAATTAGGAAAGAAATCTTGCGAGGAGATGAGTTTTCTATTTGTTTGCTAGTTTGTCTTCCTAGAAAGAAAGGACAGAGACTGATAAAGTAGAGAGGAAGAGAAGTAAAATTTTGCTTATAGCATGAGTGGGAAGTGAGCTCTATTTGGAGGTTTCAGGATTTAGAGTAGGGAGTCCTGTTTTAGATTTTTAAGCCAGGAATTAGTGAAATTGTAGAGACATAACCTTAACTCCTGCTTACCTTGAGATGGCCCAAATCTGGATTACTCTTAAAGCATCTTGGATTTCAGATTCTTTAATCATGTGGTATGAGAATGAGACTGACATTGCCTTTATTTCTTTGGCTTATGGCATAAGTAATATGAAAACCTTTCCATGCACTAGAAACTGGGAACTCATGAAAAACAATTAGACTTGGGTGTCTCCTATTTTCACTAAGATGTTATAAAGATACTGAACTCTATTTCTGAGATGCTGTAAAAATTGCTCTTTTCCTCTTTCTTTTTCTTTTCTTTCTCTGTTGTTATGTAGTTGTGACCTGGACTGTGAAGGAAACGCAGCACTGTATTCTTGTAGAATAACATGAGATAAAGTTAGGTCATGAGGAAGGAAGATTCTGCCCTCTCATGCTTGAGGTCACCCACTAACACTCTAAGCATCTATCAACTTTTCTTAGAAGTATACCACCCTGTTTCTACCCCTTACTGTACTCATTTTTATCAGACTGCTCTTCTTTTCTCTTTCTTTTTTTAAAGATAGAGCTAGTGTTTTTCTCTGGTGATGCACGTAGGGTTGAAGTTGAGAAATCTTAAAACCAAAAGAGGTTTGTATTTTTTTATATTTAAACTTAATGTAACTATGGAAATGCTTACATTTTAAAAATTCATAAGGGAATAATAGGGAAAGAAACCCAGGCAACAACTTAAGGTCAGAGTTTGGGTAAGCATTATATTTTTAAAGGAATAGTGAGCTATTGTTGACTGAGCTTCAAGAGACATTGGTCCTTCAGAGACTTGCCTCTTGACACTCTGGATTTTTAGTTTAGCACATTTTCTTACATCCTTGTTTAGGTTTTTAAGAAATGGTGGTTTAAAAGAAAGAAGGGGAGTTGGATGTGAAAACCTGACTGATATATAATGTAACAAATAGAAGATGCATTGTGGAATTGTACACCTGGAACCTAGGTAACTTGCTAAACTATGTCACCCCAGTAAGTCTAACGATAACAACATTTATATAAATATGCCTGAAACCTGTGTAATCCTTGCTAACAGATGTAACCCCAATAAGTCTAACAATAAAAATGAATTTATAAAAAAAAATATATATAAATATAAATATATGTATAAAAGAAAGCCTGACTGAATGTGATTGAGACTAACAGGAAAACAACTGCTATCAACATGTCTTCATGCCAGCCTCTCACACTTGTTCTCAAGTATACAGATGCTTGTCTTTTGCGGGGAGGGAATTTGAATCAGTTTATTCATTTTTTAACTTACATGCAATGACCTTCACTCTTTTTGGTGTAGAGATCTATGAGTTTTGGCAAATGCACAGAGCTGTGACTCTATCCCCATGATCTAGAAACAGAACTGTTCTTTCACCCCTAATTCCCTTGTGCTGTTCCTTGATAGTCAACTCTTTATCCACTCCCACCATCCATCACTGATCTATTCTTTGTCCCTATAGTTTTGTCTTTTATAAAATGTCATGCAAATATTGTTGTGACGTATGTAACATTTTGAATCTAGCTTCTTTTACTTAACATAATACAGTTGAGGTCCAATAGTTCATTCTTAATTTTTGGTGACCAAAATTCTTTTGAGGTGAATGCTATTCAGTTTATTTATTTGCTCACCAGTTGAAGAACAGTGAGATGTTTTCAGTGTTGGCAAGTATAACTAAACCTGTTGTAAACAGCTGCATACAGGATTTTGTATAAATATCACTTCTCATTTCTCTTGAGTAAAATATTTACAAGTGGGATTGCTAAGTTTTTAGTTCCTATTGCTGCTGTAACTACTACAAATTTAGCCACTTATAACAACGTAACAACATAAATTAGTCTTTTACAGTTCTAGAGATCCGAAGTCTAAACTAGGTTGGTAGGGCTATGCTCTTGCTGCAGGCTCTGGGAAAGAATCCACTTTCTTGACTGTTTCAGCTTCTAGAGGTCATCCATAGTCTTTGGCTAGGGGCCCTGCTTCTGTGGTCACATCTCCTTTTGTGACTCTGTCCTGGCTTCCCTCTTGTAAGGACCCTTATGATTATATTGGGCCCCCGTGGATAATCCCCCTCTCAAGATCCTTTACTTAATCACAGTTTCAAGTTCCATTCAAAGTCTCTTGTCAGATAAAGTAACACACTCACGTGTTCTGGGGATTTGGACCTGGACTTATTTGGAGAGGGCATTATTCTGCCTACCATAATTGGGACATAAAGCAAGTGTACATTTGGCTTTATAAGAAACTGCCAAACTGATGCTTCATGAGTCTTATGGTATAAATATTTTGCTTAAAATTTCCTTATGTTAATAATACAAGGGGATTATTAATTAGGGTATGTTTCTGCATTAGTTTGAAATTGTTTTGCTGTATGTCAATGTGAAAACCCAATACAAACCGGCTTAAGGAAAACAAGTTATTGGCTTACATAAATAAAAGGTCTAAGCCTGAAGTTTTGCTTTTGGCTTTTCCGAATTCAGGGCTCAAACACGGTCCTTTTTACTTAGTTTTTTTTTTCTCTCTCTCTGTTGAATTTGCATCATTCACAGGCTCCTTACTGTGGCAAGATGGATATGCCAGCAGCTCCAGATGTTATATTCTCTTTGGCTTAAGTCCCTGCAAAGAAAAGCCCAATTTTTGTCTCACTATTTGCAGCAAAAGTCTTACTGCTTCTTATTGCTGTCATTGGCTCACTTGACAATCCAATGAACCAATCACTACAACTAGAGAATATGATGTGCAGATTGGTTTTAGTCATGCAATCCATACTGGAGCTGTGTGAGCTTAACCTGAGGACTGTGGACTGAAAATGAAGGAGGGATGGATCTCAAACAGAAAACAGTCTATTTCTGGATGAAGAGGATATGGATGTAAGAGATACACTTTGCAAATGTCCACTCTAATTTCTGCAACATTAATTAAAGTTTTAGAATTAATTCTTCTGTAAAGAAGTTGCTCCTTTGAGTGTTTATCCACTTTTACCAAATGGGGAAACTGAGGAACCCTGTTAAATTCACTTACACCACCAGGAATGGCTTATAAATGGATGGGAAGACAGGCAACCAGAGACATGGCAAACCAGCATATGCTTGGCTGATGTGCATTCCCCTTGTAGGGATCTCTCCCCGTCTCAATAGTAACTTCCTGTTGATAGCATGAAGCAGGTCATGCTGGGGTATTTACAACATAAAAATTGGCAAGCATTAAATATCAAGGCTTTTTTTCCCTTGAAAACTGGTTGCTAAACATTTACTGGTACACCATGACTGGCTGCCAACAAATAACTGTACACAATCAATATGAAAGCACTGTGTGATAATTTTAAATTAATTTAGACAATAACTGCAACAGAAATTGAGAGAAAGAAGGTATCACTCTCTCTCTGTGTGTGTGTGTGTGTGTGTGTGTGTGTGTGTGTGTATGTTGTGTATGTCAAAAACAAAAACAAAAATGATTTCATGGAGAATAGGATAGCTTCAATTAGACGTTTCACTGGGAAGAATACACATAATTTTGAGTCTGGCTTCTGCTTTTATGTTTTGTACTTTTGGTGTTCAATCCATGAAATTTTTAAATTTTTCACAAAATATGCTATGTTTTCTTCTAAAAACATCATAGTTTCTTAAATTAACTTTTGTGTAAGGTGTGAGGTAGAAGCCAATATTCTTTCCCCTGTCCCCCAATGCCTTAGTTGAGAGTATCAAAAACTCTCCTCTGAATATCATTAAGACATTATCATTGAATATCACATATTGGCCATTCCTTTTTTCTCTAGTTCACACTTCCCAGCACTAGTTCTGTTAAATTCATGAGTCTTCTGCCACAGACAAACAGAGGTCTTATGTTCAAAACCAGCTGTGAGTCTGGTCTGACGGTGAGTCTTGCTCTGAAGTATGTTCTGTCACTAGCTGCTCTGATGCTAGATCATTGATCTGGACACCATACGCCCCATGAGGAGCATATAGGAGCTCCTGAAATACTAGCTGCACAAGAGGCATTAATTTTAACTTCAGCAGTATCTTTGCGATATTCCATTTCAAAAATACATCTTGGTCTCATTCCCACTACACCAAAACCCTACCTCAGTTCATCAGGTTATCATCTTCCAAGTTTTATTCCATCCCTCCTCTTCGTTGGGTCAAGTGAAGATGAAAGATAATTTTCTTTCCAAGAAGAGAGTCCCAGTCTTGAGCCTCATAACCTGTTGTGTAATTTCATATCAGTTCTCTTAGAGCACCAGCTCCAAGAGCTGATTGATGTGGATGAATTTTCTGCACTTGAGATATTGAAAATTTGCTGCCTTCCTCTCCCACATTCTTTTCTATTAGTTTTCAGGTGAAAATTATTTTTTTCTTTTAGGTTATTTGCACTCTAATGATGCCCTTCTTGCAAAATCTATTGAAAAATATAATTTTATGGTTAGAATAAAGATGCAAATTTTTGTTTGAAACACAAGTCTTTACTTCCAGATTTATGACCATACTTTCATGCTCTGTATGTAGACTTCTTGACAGGTCTAGGGGCACATTTTGAACACAGGTCACTTCAAAGTCATAGGACTTTGGTACCTCAAAGGATAATATATGAGCAAAGTTTCTGACAAGATTTAGCCCTCATTTTATACATTTTGGGCCACATATGGCAATTTATATGGAAGTTAGTGAAAACACTAGGTGTTGGCATTCAGGGTTTGAAGATGTTTTTTAAGAAAAGTTAAAAACATTATCACACTCAGTGATTTAATGTAGGATAGCTAACTTTGTGAAGTGGTTTAAAAGCATTTGGTTTAGAGTTAAGTCAAGATCTTCAGAGGAGAGAAATCATGCAACAGGAAAATGGTCCTAAGTTTTCAAGTCATATAAATCTAGGTCTTGCAACCAGCGCAGCCAGCTCTATTCATCAAACAAGGAAATAAAGTCTTGCGTTTTTTTTTTTTTTTAAAATCAAGTTCTGGATTCTGGCTTTTGTAGTTACTTGTGGTGTGACCTTGTGGATCTTACTTAAACTCTCTGGGTCTCAGACTTTTCATTTGTCCATGGATATACTGAAGTTACCTCAAAATCTTACTAAGAATAAGATGAATGAATGAAATGAATGAAATGGGTACGTGAAGCTTGTTAGCATATCACTTGGTACTCAACAAATATTTCTCATTGTCCCTCTTCCCTTAAGAAGGAGACAGAACAATGCTGGGGGAAGTTTGGGGAAATTCCGAAATGGTGGAACTGATGTGGTTAATAAGTTATGATGACTCTTCCATTTGCCCAGACATGGAGGGAGTAGTACCTGCTATGGGACACACAGGTGCTCAAACACCAGAAAAGCCCAATGGAGGACTAAAGTAGGACAAGCTAAATATAGATATATTTGGTATTGAATTTCAGAGGGTAAAAATACTATATAAATTCTCTGTCTCTTTGTGTCTAAAAGTTTTCATGTTATTGCGATTAAATAAATCAAAGAAACATCTGTTTCAGAGAAAGGAAAAACCCCAAAGCTTTAGAAGGCCTGAAACAAGAGCTACCCACTTCACATCTCATCAGGAATAGAATAATCCCCTCTGGATGAACAAATTTGGTTACAAAGAGTAAATCATCCTAAGGCATGCTATTCCATTTTGGAATAGATGTAATGCTTAGATATTCTTTTATATTTCATCAAACCAATCTCTTTGTGCTGCAATGTTTATCATTTCAGTACTAGTCAATTTTAACTGTCTTGTATTTCTTCCTCCCTCCCAGTTTTATCAAGCTATGTTTGTTTAGGATGTATAACATAGTGATTATATATATAGTAAAATAATCGAGGGTGCCAAAAAATGTGTACACATTTTAAGAGATGTTATCTAAGTATAACTTTTCCAAGTTGAATTGACTTACAGTACCAATGTGTAGTGACGTTTGCTCAAAAGATGGCATTAATCAAATGAGTGCTAGCGTCACCATGCAGCAGTCAAAACATTAAAAAATGTGGCGGAAGCAGTTATCATTCAAGACTCCTTTGAGGTGGTATTTGAAATTCGAGAACATTGGCTGAATTCCCCACATGTTCTCCTGACTTAACACCCCTTGACTTTTACCTATGGGGGACCTTAACGGATGTGGTGTACTATAAAAACTGGCTATATTGGTAGTACTTTGGGAAGAAATTAAAATGGCATGCAGAGCGATACGAGTGGAAACTTGGTCAACATTGCTCAAGCAGTAGTTCGCAGTAATCAAAAGTGTCTGGACACTGATGATAACCACTTTGAGGGCCTCTTATAATTACAGAAGTCAAACATGACTTGTATTCATCTTTTGCTGTCAGTATATATTGAGTATTACAATTTTAATACAGTTTTTTCCTTTCTTAAAATGTGTATACATTTTTGACAACTTCCATACATGTGTGTATATGTATGTACACACACACACACACACACACACACACACACACACACACAGATATATGCTCTTGGGAATGTATCCAGCCATGTAATATGAAAAATAGAAGCATTTATGGCTTGTTAACATCCATGATTTCACAGTTACATTTCTTTTCTTGTGATGAGAAGTTTTAAGATCTCCTCTTTTAGCATCTTTCAAATATACAATACAGTATTGTTAACCATAGCCACCATACTGTTCATTACATCCCCAGAACTTATTTGCCTTATAACTGGAATTTACCCTTGACAACCTTCACTCATTTCACCAACTCCCAACCTCCTGCTCTAGCAACCACCAATCTGTTCTTGTTTCTAGGAATTTGTTATTTTTAGATTCCACATATAAGTGAAATCATATAGTATTTAAATATCTCTGTCTTATTTCATTTAGCATAATACTCTCAAGGTCCATCCATGTTGTCACAAATGACAGAATTTTCTACACATCAAATTTTTATTATCCATTCATCCACTGATGGACTCTTAGGTTATTTTCATTTCTTGACTATTGTAAATAATGTTTCAGAGAATGTGAGGTACAAATCTCTTTTCAAGTTAGTGTTTTTGTTTTCTTTGAAGACATATGCTGTAGACTGTCAGTTAACCAGCACCCATGGGGGTTGGAAGATGCTGGATAAATTTGAATGCTATGTTTGCTCTGGTTTTGCCATGTAACCTATTAAACATCAACACTGTTTTATTTTCCAAGAAATTCAGTGAGCATACATTTCATGTCTTCATCACAAGCAGTTGACAAGTAGGAATCAGGACTTAGGAAGGGAGTGGGTCCACTTGTTTGTACTGATTGATTGCAGTTGATTACTCTTAATCCATAATCTTAGAATGGGACTGTAGAATCAGCTGTAAATTATACTATATGTATCATTATTAATATTTTTGTCTATATTTATATTTTGTCTATGAAACTATAATAACGCCAACAGTATTCTCCTAATGTTAAAGTACTATGAAACAAAATGATGTTAAATGAACAGGTGTGGGCATAGGGAAAAGTACACGAAGAACAGAATGAACCCTGTTCTTAAAATAAAACTGCCACTTATTGGATGGTTGACCTTTTCTGTGTCCTTCTCCATTCTAATCTTCAAATCTGTAAACCAAGAATTGCAGTTCTTATTTCATTGTCTTCTTGTAAATATTAAATGAGATAATTATATTAGGTTATTTGTACCTTCTAAGGTGCAGTATTAAAGTAGGAAACTGAAGAAATTGAGTATGATCATGCCGAGGTTTTCTTCCATCTCATTCGCTCCACTTTTGTGAACCACACTGTTGAGATATAAGAAAGGGTTATGAGGAAATTACACCCCCTCCCATTAACACATGTCTCCGAGGACATGGACTCTTGCACAAAGGGGGAGGGCCACGTTCTATTTAATTTTCTGATCTTTCATATATTCAGCTTATAAAATTGTGGTGGTTTTTTAAAAGGCAAGAGTAAAACGGTATGTTTTAAGTAAACTGGGACATCAGAAGAGTTGGGGAAAGGGGCTGCAGTTGGGAGGACAGTGGCCAATTTTATGCACTAGAATCTCCCGGGGCCTTGGCACAGCTGCTAAAACACAGATCACAAAGTGAGGTCTTGATATTTCCCTACATTTTGGAGGTTTCCTCTGTTCTTGAAAGACTGACAAAATTACCTCAAGGTAAATTAGTTTCATTGTTTCCCCTGAATTTAAGCTCTCACACCTTCCGTCTTATACACGTTATAGACAGTGAAGACCATTAGTTTAAATATTACAAAAACTCCATGCCATTTAAAGCAAACACTTGGGCTTGAAACGAGCTCCATTGTATTTAATGCATCTTTTCCAGAGACATTTTATTGACCAGACAGCCCAATTAGCCTTGAAAATAATGTCAAGAAGATCTGCCTTATATGTTCTCTGTTAATAGCCCTTACAGCTCCCTTAAATTTGCTCTTCCACAGGAGTTACTGCTTATATGGGGAGAACTGGAAATTTATATATTATACATAGGAAACTGTTGTTTTCAAGCCTGTCTTGCAGAATACTTAAAGGTGTAACAGCTGCCAGTGTAGCTCTTTGATAAAGCCATTTTCTTTTGTCAGTCCCTTCCTTGCTAGCAGTCCAATAGTTGAACAGGGTGTTACTGGGCCTTCTTGGAAATCTGCCTGAAACATTTGGAAAGGAAACGTGTTTTAGTACTGACTTCAATAGAAACACAAAGTTTCTACATGAAAGGCTTTTGTTTTTAGCTTGCACAGCCATATGGAGACTGAGAGGGTGGCTGATTACTCTCAGAACTGGTAGAGCACTCCAAGGATATCTGTCAAAAAAGGCAGTGTGTTCTGGGCTGAAATGTCTCCTGAAGTAGCCTTGTTCATCATCGGGAGATTCGGTCCCAGGCCTCAGCCCACAGCTGCCCAGCTCCAGAGCCTGGCACGTGAGGGGTTTGACTCAAGGTTTTAACCTTTTCAACAAGCAGCAACTCAATGAGAAAAGATGCTGTTGGCAGTGTGATGTTTTAGGAACCTTGAATGGCAGGTTTTTTAAAAAAAAAACACGACTCCAAACAAACTATATTATATTAGATCAGGTAAAGTTTAATGTTATGTCACATAAAGCCTGAAATATCTGTGAAATCTTCACACAAGAGAAAACTTATTTCTTTAAGTTTATAAGTCTACTTGGTAAGGGTGGGAAAACTGCTCCAAATATTCTCTCAGGAACTTAGGCTAAGGAGAATCTTCAACACATAGCTTTCACTGTTGCTTTGGGTGGCCAATGAGCAACAACAGCTAGTAGAGAATCATGGGGGACGTTTTCATTGCCAAGCCTGAAAGTAGAGAATATTGCTTCCTCTCACAATCTATGGGTCAGGACTCAGTCACATGGCCAAAACGAACTGCAAAAGAGTTTGGGAATGTATTAGGTTGGTGCAAAAGTAATTGTGGTTTTGGACCATGAATTTTGAATCATTATAACTATTACAATCCACACATTGTTTTTGTCAATGAGAAATAAGTTTGTTTATTCCTGTAGCATAAACATCCATGCTTTGGGATTCGACGAACTCTTGGAAAGCATTTTCTGCATCCTGCTGGTTGTGTAAGCACTTTCCCTGCAAAAAGTGGTCAAGATTCTTGAAGAAGTGGCACTTTGGTTGGCAAGAGGTCTAGCGAATATGGAGAAATGAGGCAAAACTTCATAGCCCAATTCATTTAACTTTTGAAGCATTAGTTGTGTGATGTGAGATTGGGTGTTATGCAGAAGAATTGAGCCCTTTCTTTTGACTTATGCCAGCTGTAGGCATGGTAGTTTTCGGTGCATCTCATTGTTTTGATGAGCATATTTCTCAGATGTAATGGTTTTGCTGGAATTCAGAAAGCTGTAGTGGGTGAAACCAGCAGACCACCAGTGACTATGACCTTTTACTTTGGTGCAGGTTTGGCTTTGCAAAGTGTTTTGGAGCTTCTTCTTGGTCCAGCCATTGAGCTGGTTATCGCTGGTTGTTGTATAAAATTCACTTTTCATTACTTGTCACAATCCAACTGAGAAATGTTTCGTTGTTTTTGCATAGAATAAGAGAAGACAACACTTCAAAATGGCGATTTAAAAAATTTTTTATCATTTCCAGTCAGTGCATGGGGCACCACTTATTGAGGTTTTTCACCTTTCCAATTTGCTTCAAATGCCAAGTGACTGTAGAATGGTCAACGTTGAGTTCTTTGGCAACTTCTTGTGTTGTAAGAGGATCAGCTTTGATCATTGCTCTCAATTGGTCGTTGTCAACTTTCGATAGCTGGCCACTACACTCCTCATCTTCAGTGCTCTCATCTCTTTTGCAAAACTTCTTGAACCACCACTGCACTGTACATCCTGGGCCAAATGCATTGTTGATGTTTTGAGTTGTCTCCGCTGCTTTATGTCTCATTATGAACTTGAATAAGAAAATTGCTTGAATTTGCTTTTTGTCTAACATCACTTTCATAGTCTAAAATAAATATAAAATAACCAACAAGTAATAGGTCATTAGCAAAAAAACTCATAAAGTGAGAAATGCACATTTAAATGATGTATAACACAACCTTATTTATTTAAGAATGTATTCCAATATCAAACAGCAAATTTCAACAATGCGAAAACTGCTATTTATTTTGTACCAACCTAATAGTTTGACTGTGTGTCCAGAATGAGGGGGAATGGCTTGGTAAACAGCTGGCCAGTCTGCCACATAGCTCAAACCAAATAGAATTTATGACAGAAGTATAGGTACAGAGGTTGTCACAGAATCCTAGGTTTTAGGAAAGGACTGAACCTAAAAATAGAAAGGTGCTCGCTCTCAATTTATAAAATTTATTTTGTGCCATTGCTTTATTCTATTTTCTCTCTTTCTTTCACCCTTTTTCCCTCTCTCTGTCTCTCTGTCTCTCTGCGTGCTCTCTCTCTCTCTCTCTGCTTTCTCTCTCTCTCTCTCTCTCTCTCTCTCACACACACACACACACACACACATACACACACACACATACACAGAGAGAGTTTTTTTAGCTCCTCCTTTATCCACAAGGCAGAATACAGCTGCTTCATAGCCTTGTTTTCACATTATGGTCTTGACTGCATGCAGAGATGAACTACTTTCTGAATTGTAATTCCAAATATTTTATGTAAACAAATTTGTTTGGCCTAGGCGGCCCCAATTCCAGTCAACTGAGACCAGTGGTCCCAAAATGCGAACCTGGCCTCTAAATCCCTGCCCCCCCCCCCACTGTTATGACCCTGTGAATGAAGAAAAAGGCAATTTTCAGAAGTGGATGGTTTCGAGCCAGACTACCAAAGATATACAAATGTTAAAATGGCAGGATTTGGAAGTTACTCAGGAACTTTTAGCCACCTTCTGCATGCTGCAAAAGGGCAAGAGTGGAATTTCTTTTAACTAGCGCCCTAATATCTCCACTTCTCTCCTCTATCACCCATTACTCTGCATTTGTCACTTTGTGACATTTTGTAAATCCCAACTTAGCCAGTCATACAACCACTTCTATGTCTTTGGATAGAAAGAGTCATTTCCATGTATGTAAATATGCAATAGGTCTAGTTTTTATTTAGAGTGTTTTTCATTTTCTTATAGTGCCAGCTCCCTCAAACTAATAAATCAGTGATATAAATATTAATTTGATGAAGAATTTCCCTTATCATGAAGTATGTGGTATTCTATCACTATTATAGAGTCTTCTACTTTAAGATTCATCTTTTTTATTTTCTTTCTTCGCTTTTTTCTTTTTCTATTTACTTTGGCTATGTCACTTTAACCTCTCTGATCCTTAGTTTTCTCATCTGAAAACTGAAGGTAATAAATACTTCCTTTACATTGTCCTACTGGTTGCTGTTAATCTGAAATAAAATAGAGTATTAAGTCTCCTTTGAAGATTCATCTTATTTTTAAAGTGGAAGAAAAATCTATTCAGAAAATAAATTTGTCTCACTTTGGCTTTCACTGTGGTCTTATTAAGTGCTTATTGTAAGTTGGTGAATGAAGCTCAGTTTGGCAAATCACTTAATGAGTTTAAACTTTATCTGTAAAATAAGGATAATAATACATAACTCAGGGATGCTAGGAAGATTAAATATAATTATGTTAAAAAGCTTTGTAGAGGAGGCGGGGGAAAAAAAGCTTTGTAGACTCTTCAATAGGTTAAACATATAATTACCACATGACACAGCAATTCCATTCCTAGGTATATACCCCATTGAATTGAAAATAGGTGTTTAAACAAAAACTTGTACATAACTCTTCATAGAAATACTATTCACAATAGCTGAAAGACAGGAATAACCCAAGTGTTCATCAAGTAAAAAGTAGGTAAATAAAAGATGGCATAACCACACAATGGAATATTATTCAACCATGAAAAGGAATTAAGTAAAAATACATGATAGGACATAGATGAACTTTGAAATTATTCTAAATGAAAGAAGTCTAAAACCAAAGGCTATATTATGTATGATCCTATTTATATAAAATATCCAGAATAGGGAAATTCATAGGAATAGAAAGCAGATTAATGGTTTTCAGGAGTTGTAAGAAGGGCAAATGGACAGAGACTATTTAATAGAGACAGGGTTTCCATTTGGAGTCGCCAAAAACTTTTGGAACGTGATAGTGGTGATGATTTTACAATATTGTGAATATACTTAATCCCATTGCATTGTAGGTTTAAAAATGATCAAAATGGTAAGTTGTATATTATTTCTATTTTACCATGGTAAAAAACAAACAGAAAACACCTAGTGTTCCCAACCTATTTTTAAAAAGCTTTGTAGGCACTAAAGTGCTATATGAGATTGAACCATATATGATTTTTCTTTTCTTTTCTTTTTTGTCTTTAATTAAGCTGTCCTAGTCAGGTGGCTTCAGCTATTTCATTTCTTCATGACATTTGTTTTTTCATAACCTTTCAATGCCTCAAAGACCAGTTTCAATCATTCACTCTTCAACTCAAGGTCCTTCTCACTCTTAAAAGGAAATGTTCTTCATAGTAGTTGTTATGTTCTGACTTATAAGAAACACACACACACACACACACATACACACACACACACACATACACACACTTATGTTCATTCAGACGACCAATACAGATTTCTTATGTGTATTTGGTTTTTGTTTACATTTTCAGCTCATAGCTCAGGAAACCCTTGGAATTTCCAAAGTGTTGAGAGGGATAAAGGTATCTTTTGTTATACAAATGACCACCTAGGAATGGTAGTAGCCATTTTGATAATAGGCATTCTGACTGCTGTGAGGTGGCATCTCATTGTGGTTTTGATTTACTATACTTTTCAGTGTATAAGATGCCCCCATGTATAAAATGACACCTACTTTTCTAACACAACATTAGGAAATCAACATCAAGTTGTTACTCCTGTGTATAAGATGACTCCCAATATTTTACCTAAAAATTTTAGACAAAAGTATAATGTTATTCATGGAAAAAATATAATACATTTTTCTGATGATTAATAATGTTGAACATCTTTTCATGTGTCTATTGGCTGTCTGTAGTCTTATTTGGAAAAATGTCGTTTCATGCCTTCTGCCCATTTTTGAATCAGATTTATTTATTTATTATTGAGTTGTATGAGTTTCTGATATATTTTTGATATCACCCCCTTATCCCATATATCATTTGCATATTTTCCCATTTAGTCAACTGTCTTTTTTGCTTTGTTTATGGTTTCCTTCACTGCATAGCTTTTTAGTTTTATGAAGTCCCATTTGTTTAATTTTGCTTTTGTTCCCCTTGCTTGAGGGGACATATCCAAAAAGCTATTATTCAGGCTGCTGTCAAATAGTTTTCTACCTATGATTTCTTCTAGGAGTTTTATAATTTCAGAACTTACATTTAAATACTTAATCCATTTCCCAGCCAGGGAGCTACCCACATACCAAAAAGCAAAAAAAAAAAAAGAAAAAAAGAAAAAAAAAACAAAAACAAAACAAAAAACAAAATATTTAATCCATTTTGAATTTATTTTTGTATATGATATGACAGAGTAGTCCAGTTTAATTTTTCTTTTTTAACATGTATCTCTCTGGTTTCCCAACATTACTTGTTGAAGAGATTGTTGTACATTCTTGCCTCCTTTGTCATAGATTAGTTGACCATATAAGCGAAGGTTTGTTTCTCGGCTTTCTATTTTGTTCCATTGATCTACGTGTTTGTTTTTGTGCCAGTACCATACTGTTGTGATTATTATAGCTTCATAGTATAGTTTAAAATCAGAGCACTTGATACCTCCAACTTTGGTCTTTCTCAAGATTGCTTTGGCTATTCAGGTCTTTGGTGTTTCCATATAAATTTTAAGATTATTTGTTCTAGTTCTGAGAAGAATGTCATTGGTATTTTGGTTATGATTTCATTGAATTTGTATATTGCTTTTAGTAGTACGGTCACTTTAATGATATTAATAATTCCATTTCATGAGCATGGTATATCCTTTTATTGATTTGTGTCCTCTTCAATTTCTTTCTTCAGTGTCTTATAGTTTTTGGAGTATAGGTCTTTCACCTCTTTTGTTAAATTTATTCCTAGACATTTTATTCTTTTTGATGAAATTGTAAATGGGATTGTTTTCTTAAAGTCTTCTTCTGATTGTTATTGTTGTATAGAAACATGGATTTCTGTATAGTAATTTTATATCCTGTTGCTTTACTGAATTCTTTTATTAATTCTATTAATTTGGGGTGGATTCTTTAGTGTTTTCTAGTATAGGAGGGCTGTCTGGAAAAAAATCTAGCCATAAATGCTCCTATTCTTCATTTTACATGGCTAGATACTTTCTGGACAGCTCTGGTATAGTATCATGTCATCCACAAATAGTGACAGTTTTACTTCTTCATCTCCAATTTAGATACCTTTTATTTCTTTTTCTTATTTGATTGTTGTGACTAGGACTTCCAATACTACATTGAATAATAGTGGTGATAGTGGGCATCCTTATATTGTTCCTGATCTTAGAGAGAAAACTTTCAGCTTTTCATCATTGAGTATGACATTAACTGTGGTCTTGTCATATACACAACCTTTATCATGTTGAGGTAAGTTTCTTTTAAATACATTTTGTTGAAAGGTTCTATCATAAATTAATGTTGAACTTTCTTTTCAAATGCTTTTACTTCATGTGCTGAGCTAATCCTATGGATTTTTAAATCCCTGGTTCTGTTGATGTGATGAATTGCTTTAATTGTTTGGTGAATGTTGAACTACCCTTGCATTTCTGGCATAAGTCCCACTTGATTATGATGTATAATCCTTTCAAGATACTTTTAAATTCCATTTGTTACTATTTTGATGAGAATTTTAACATGTATGTTCATAAGGGGAATTGGTCTGTAATTCTCATTTTTGTAGTATTTTTGTCTAGTTTTGGTATCAGGGTAATGCTGTCCTCAAAGAATGAGTTTGGATGTGTTCCTTTCTCTTTAATCTTTTGGAATAGTTTGAGGAGGATAAGTATTAACTCTTCTTTAAATGCTTGGTAGAATTCACTTGTGAAGCCATCTGGGCCTGGGCTTTAGTTTGCTGAAAGTTTTTTGATTACAGCTTCAATTTCATTATAATTGGTCTGTTCAGATTCTCTTGTTTTTTCCTGGTTTAGTTTTTGAAGATTCTGTGTTTCTAGAAATTTATCCACTTCTAGATTGTCTAATTTGTTGTTATATAATTGTTCATAGTGTTCTTTAATGATACTTTGTATTTCTGTGATGTCAATTGTAATCTCTCCTCTTCCCTTTTTGGTTTTATTTATTTGTGTTCTCCCTCTTTCTTGCTTTATGAGCTACAGGCTTATCAGTTTTACTTATCCTTTCAAAGAAATTGCTCTTAGTTTTCTTGCTCTTCTTTATTGTTTTTATATTTTCTATTTTGTTTATTTATGCTCTGATTTTTATTATTGCCTTTCTTCTACTTATTTTGGGTTTTATTTGTTCCTTTTTCTAGTTTCTTCAAGTACAAATTTGAATTATTTATTTGGGATTTTCCCTGCTTCTTGAGGTAAGCCTGTGTAGCTATAAACTTTCCTTTTATAACTGCTTTTGCTATATCCTATACATTTTGTAAGGTCTAATGTGTCATTAAGACCATTATGTCTTTAATATTGCTGACATTTCTGCCATCTACTAAAGGGGAAGCTTGTCAGTGGGATATAAGGTATATTTTGTAAATAGGAATATAGTGCTTGTCTTAGAAGCCTCTGTCCTCATTCACCTTATTTGGAAATTCATAACCGGTTAAATTACATTTATCTTCTGTCTGTTCTCTGGCTTTGACTACTGAGTTCAACCTTGGGAAATTGTTCCAGATAAGGATTCTGAGCACACAGTCCCTTCATGGGCCTATCTTTGGAGTTCTTCTCTTCCACCCAGCTCTCAGAAGCCCTGGAATAGAGGAAACACTGGGCACACACCAGGTGCTACAGCAAAGAAAACCTAAGGGCAAAAACTGCTGCTTTTAGAACTTGTGTGTAGGGGCTAAGAACTGACTATGCCTTAAATCTGAAATCTCTTTGCCTCTGAGTATTAGACAGGCTATTGTGCTGCAATGGGCAGGGGGAGGGAGGAGATTCTATTCCTCAGACTTTGAGGGCTCAAGAAACTTCCAAAGCTGTATCATCAAGCACTTGAATAAGCTCTTAATGAGACTGTCAATCTGTAGACCACATACCTTGGCGGAAACTGGGGCATACTAAGTGGAAGGAATTAATCAACATTTGTGGATTGGATGGTGTCTCACTTGCCTTCCAATGTTTGAAAAAGAATGAGAAGCTGAAAGTGAGTATTTTTTGAATTACTTTAGTGTCAAGGTAAGTGGATATTAAAATATGTGACCCTCCCTGACAGCTTCAGGCTGCTTTTCAGAGAGCTAAACTTATGGGATGGCACGGTAATTAATGTCAGGAAGCTGCTATAAGTTGACATCATTCTGAAAAGCACAGAATCTGAAAGGAGTGAGTATCTTTCTAGAAAAAATATTTCTCAGGAGGTTTTAGTGAGCAGAGGTGTTCTTTCCAGGTGGTATGATGTCACATGAATCAGGCAGGGTTATTGCTCATCCACAAGTGTGAAGACAGTAAATTGCAGGCTTGTTCTCTTCTCACTAGTAGAGTCTTGGGAAACGAACATGGGGATGTCCTGTAAATTCTAACTGCATGAATGCTCCCCTAGGCTGTTTTACAAAGTTATTCTTACAAAATAAATTATATATGCTATATAATGTGCCAATCTTTAGTGTTCTTTGGTTTCGATTTCTAAAAGCAAAAAAAGAGGCTGATCCAGAATGAAGTTCTATTTATAATTCTAAATTTAGTAAGAAATGAGGAATGATCTCTTTTTAGAATTTTCTAAACTCTTTTTTTAACATTTCCCCCTGTTCTTGGTACTTTTCCAACTTACCTGTTAGACATCTTCTAATGAGAAGAAAACATCATTCCGTCTCTGTTTCCTGCCTTCTTCTGTGCCTAAATCCATCATTACCACTATTTTGTTCATCCCTTTTCTTCACTAAAGCTCTGACAGTACATGTCCTGAGCACAGGGTCAGGATCTCATTTTCAGCCAGTTTGCATATTCTCCCTGTTGCTTTGAATGCTAACACTAATGTCTAATACCCCCAACCTTATCTGGGGAGCTGTCTGCTTCCTAGCCCAGAGGAGGGTCCTGGGTGTTCCACCCTCTGCACCTGATGCTGATGATTGACTGGTGAAGGGTACATGTCCTTGCATCCTTGCCTTAAGGTGGAACAATGAGTAAACTTTATTTGAAACCATATTCTTTCCTGCTTACTCTGTTTCCTCACTCCTTTTGCTGAGGATTTTGCTGAGAGGCTCACCCTTAGTCACACGTGCCCAAATCTCACATCTGTTTCTAGAAAACTTGACCTAAACAACTTGTGGTCCAGTTGGGTCTTGTGAGAATATTTATCTGAACAAATTGATTTCACATAAATGTCTGAAATTTCACAAGTCTTCAAAGCCATATCTACTTTATAAGAAGTCCCTTATTAGCAGCTATTCATCCCTAATTGATGAAATTTCATTTAGTGTGATAGCAGATTAAATATTTTAAGGCAATGTGGGAGATATTCTCAGGGGAAATATTATTGCTCTTATCTTTTTTTGTATAGCAACTTGTATGCTTTGTTACAGCAGAAAATGGTTGATGCTATAATATAAGCATCATTAAAAAGATTATTAAAAAAACACAAGAATGTAGATATGAGGAGTTATCTTTTAAGACCCTCAGGTAAGAGCTGGGTGGGATTTCCTATGGTTCTCTTGTAATGTGCCCTTTGTAAGTCATGTGGTGCATTGCAAAGTTACTGTTAATTTTCAATAGAAAATTATAATGATCATAATAAGAATGAGAAATATGACATAAGATAAAAGGTATTTTGGCAATTAAATAACAGTTTTCACATGGACAAATGTAGTGTTCTATGTTGTGGTCAGTGTTAGTACATAAAATTTTTGCAATACAAGAAACTTAGATAAACAATATGAATTGTACCCAATAGGGAAGGTAATTTATCATTAAAATGAGGGATAGAAGACCTATTCCTTTTTTACCCCATGTTAGACCCAAACACATTTTTTAAAAGATCCAAACAATTTAGAAGAATGAAAAGTAAAATTAGAAAGCTTCTTTGCTCATTACTTCCTATTGCTACTCTAATTTTCCATAGACAAGCACCATTTGCTGTACAGTTTATATATCTTTCCAAATATCATTCTTTGTATATGGAAGTATGTAATTAGATGTATATATTCTTATATTAACACAAAGGCACATTTGTAGACTTTCTAAACTCTAAATAGAATAATATTGTGATTTTGTTCTTCAACAGTATTTTGTCCTCAATCAATAGTGTATCATCTCTATCCTCCTATATACAGAGCTACCAGGTTATTTTGTAAATGGCTACATGCAGTATTACTGAATAATGGAATAAATATTTAACTATTTGGAAGGGGAGGTACTGAATTATGTTTCTTTGAAGGTTTTTAGCAATAAGAAAAGTGGTTATTGGCTAACAATTAAAATCTTAGTCACATTTTTATAGCAAGTCAGAATAGGTACCAGATCACCAACTAAACTTCTAAGTATTTGCTCTCTATTGCAAAGCACTAAATAATTTTGAAATGTATTTTGTTTTTTACAATTGCGATTCTTTAAACTGGAGAACAATATTTACCTGTTCTGTGCTGTGTTCTAGAAAAAAATGAGAAAGATAAGAACTCTGGAGTCAGGCAGACTTGACTATAAGTTCTCATTTTATCTATTATAAACTATATTATCTTGGCAAATTATTTAAACCCCTTTAACCTCAGTTTCTTTGTTTGTAAAATATAGAAAACAATCTTTAATTCATTAAGCTCTTTTCACTATTAAATGAAAAATTGTATATGTTAGCTAACACAATGCCAAATTATAGGTGCTCAATAAAGTTTTAATTAACTAAAATTTATATATTCTTTTGAAAACATGAAGTTATAGATATTCAATAATTTTTGACTTATAAAAAAGGCAATTGCACTTGGCGTAACCTAATACGTATATATATTAAACCTAACATGTTATGTAAGCACTTCATAATCTCTTCAAAGAGTATTCATTAAGTAGACAATAAACTTAGAGACATTCTTTAATTGCTATCAACACAAGATATGATTATAAGAAATTATAATATAGAGAGGTAAGTGTTAACTGGAATAATTAGAGATGACTTGGTAGAAGTATGAGATCTAATACCTTGAAAGATGGGTGGAATTGGAAGGCTGGAGAAACAATAGAATATTCTAAAAGTTATGATGATTTAACTATCTCTTTCAGAAAAAGATGAATGACATTGTAAACATTTAGAATTTAGAATGTTATCACCAAATGCAATCTGTAAAATATTTATTTCAACCAATTGATATTACAAACAAGAAAAAAAGAACCCAAAAGAATATAAATGGCTAGCCCAACATCACACAATTAATAAGCTACAAAGCAACTGAATAAAAGGTGATAGCTACCATAATTATTCACAAGCAAATGTGGTATAATTTTAGGGTTATGAACAAATACCTATGAAGAATATTATTAAAACTTTAAAGAATGATATTAAAGAAAGCACTACCTAAAAAATCAACCTTTGAAGAATACAGGATGTGATGATTGAGGACAAATAAGACATGTTATGTAAGTGAAGGACGCAGAGGGAAATGGCAAGTATTTGAACAAAAATTAATATATGCCTGGGGGCTACGCAAACCACTGAATGATAAACACCATACAGGCTTTACAGAGACCATGTAAATGAAGGAGCAGAGCTGAGAGTAATCAAGTGTGAGCAAGAGGCTTGGGCAAGATATAAAACATTCGGGACAGAAAAGGCTGGAAAAGATTACAAAATAAATTTACAGAGTGCACAAAAGCTCAGGCAAATCAAAGGTGGAAAATGAAGGGAAGATTGCACAAGAGGATTGATAATATGATGTGATTCAAGTACATGAAAACAAGACGTCAGTACAGAAGGTAAGAGTCATAGGTGGGACAGGTAATTCATGGAGAAGCGGTAGAATTTCTGAACAAGGTAATTAAGTGACTCAGTTTTCCTAAGCATTGGTGATGATAGGAACAGACATACATTTTTTTAAGATTTATTTTTATTGTTAGACTTACTGGGGTGACATCTGTCAGCAAGGATTACATAGGTTTCAGGCATACAGTTCTACAGTGCATTGTCAGCTTGTTGTATAATAAGTTCACCACCTAATGTGACTTCTCTTTCCAACACCTTATATTAAGCTTCCCCTTCCTCCTCTCCCACCTCCTCCCCTTTTCCCCTCCCCTCCCCACTCATCCCCACATAAACATTAAACTATTGATTGTGTCCATGGGTTATTTGTTTGTTTATTTCTTTTTCTCTTTGTTGCTTACAGTTTTATATTCCACATATGAGTGAAGTCATATAGTTTTTGTTTATTTCTGTCTGGTTTACATTTTTAAGAAGAAGACCTGAAAGAAATCAGGCTGATACTAGCATAGCTGGAAAAAAAGCTGGATTGAGAAGTTTGGTGACTTATTTAAAGTTGAACAAACCTCATTGCTGTAGGAAAATTTAACAAGCTTCCTGATGTTGAATAAGTGGTTGAACTCAGGACCTCAGTTTTCTTAGCTATAAATTTAAAGGGTTGAATGAAATGTCACGGGAGTTTTGTTCAAAGTGTGGCCCACGGATTGGTAGGTCTGTGTACTATTTGTTACCAGTCTGTGACAAAATAAGTGTAGACTTCAAGAATGTTTAGATACTTTTATAGCAATTTGACATTGCTCTAACATTGAAGAATGTGATTTTATATTCTATAAACTATTGGTCTGCAATATATTTTACATTTAAAAAAAGGTCCTTTACTGTGGATAGCTTGAGAATTAGTGTTATAAGTAAGGTACTTTGCAACTTTGAATGATACACTTACATATTTTCTAGTGATTCAAGCTTCTCTGGGCTATAGGTAAGTCTAATTCATCCTTGTTTTAGCTTGCTAGGGCTGCTAAGACACAGGAATTTATTTTCTCACTGTTTTGGAGGCTAAAAGTCCAAAATTGAGGTGTTGGAAGGTTAGGTTTCTTCTGGTGCCTTTTTCCATGTCTTGCATCTGGCCCGCTTCTTGCTGTGTCCTCACCTGGTCTTGCCTCTGTTCGTATCTCTCCTCTTTTTGTGTCTTAATCTCCTTTTCTTAAGAACACCAGTCACATTTGATAGGGTCCACCTTAATGACCTCTTTTTAATTTAATTACTTCTTTAAAGTCCCTCTTCTCCAAATACAGTCACAAATGAGGTATTGGAAGATAGGGCTTCAACACAAAAATTTGGGGGACCAAATCTAGCCCATAACAATGCTAGAGCAAGTTTTCCCAAGCAACATTTAATAAGAATCTGACCAACTCATAGATATTTAGGGTTTTGTTTGTGTCGCCAAACCACAGCAACTATAAGAACCAGTTATGATATATTTCCATTTGATTTTAGTTTATGTATTTTTTTTTCTACAAACAATGCCCCCATTCTAAATAGATCAAGGTCCAAATAAATTTCACTTTGAATCTCAAAAATAGTTGGATGAGCAAGTTGCAGCTACTATAACAGATTTTAAAATAAATCTATTAACCTTCTTCCATTTCTGAACTATCATTAAAAATTAAAATCAAATCACACTAAACTCTTAAAAACTTAATAGAGACATAAAGTAATCTCTGTTCAAAGTTTTACCATGCAAAACTAAAAAATTGTAATGCATTTGATTTTTATTCATAGCCCCCATCATATGGAAATTTACTCTATATGTTTTGTATTATTCAAATTTTCCATATGCTGTCATATTTTTCTTTAATTTAAATCAATCTTTGGGCATATCAACATCCACCGTTTTTAATGCAGATCCATAAGGCAACAAACCTCTAAGTTCAACAGAGAGAATAGGATGGAACCTGAAACTTTGCTTGGACCTTAGCTATATTGTGCAGATAATATGTCTCTACATTAACTTTTTTGCTCATCAAGATATAGGCATGGAGGCCCAGCAGCTCTGAAGAATGAGGCTGAAGTGTGACTTGGTTTTCTTTGGTCTTTTATAAATTTTGCTTCAGTTTACCTTGCGCAGTCTATTTTGTGCATGTTCTTATGTCTTCCAGACAGAATGGGACAGCCTTTTCTTATATTTCCAGGTATTCAAGGGGTGCTCAAGGGGCCTACACGTAAACCCTCATCCTCCTGAAAAGCCAGCATTGAATCTATGTTATATAAAAGAGGGTTGAATTCCTGAAAACATTTTATTTTTTATGTAAATAAACAAGTTCTCCATATATAATCAGGAGAAGTTTGTGCAAAGGGTAGAGAGTTGGGAGGTAAAAGATTTGGCAGAACTATGAGGGCAGAAAAGGGAGCAGCTGGAGCCTAATTATAGCATTTCCCCTTTAAAGTGTATTACATTTTGTTTTGTAAAGAACTTAATATACTGCAGTTCTCTCTGATTCTATTGAAGATTATTTTTTATTAACATGGATCTAGAGTAGCCTTTATTCCAGACCATGACCTTATCCCTAAGACAGGAACTCTTGATGTCTTCATGTGTGTGCTGAGCCAGAACTCCATCATCACCAAGCACGAACTATTTCTACTCTAGTATTGCACTCTCGTACTCAGTATTTCTGTTCTCTTCTCAGTGATGTAGGAACTGTTTTCTTTTAGGCCTCACAGAATCTGGCCTTGCATATGTATAGCACATACCTTGGCCCAAGGACTCAGGGATTCGTGAAGCCTGCCTTTGTAGCTTCTTCTTCTCTGGTATTTCTAGAAGTTCCAGAAACTTTAACAGCATTGAGCTCTGACTTCTCCTTTCTCAGTTGAGAGGGGCACCATGTTTTTCTTGGACCACATTTTGTATTTCATCTTTGTTCAAGCACAGACCCGCTCAACCACTTACTTCTTTCATTTCTGTGTTAAAATTATATCCATACCTACAGGCACAGTAAAAGGCTGCTAGTTTCATTATGCCCTGTCTAATTCTGTCAGCCAGGAATGATGATCCCTTCCTTTGTATTTATTTTGTGCCACATTCCTATTATGTGAGTGACATATTACTTGGCATGGCAATTCTTTGTGTATACATGTACATCTTCTTTTAAAAAGAGACATTATTTATTTATGTATTTATTGGCATTCAATATTGTTTTATATTTCAGGTGTACAGCATAGTGGTTAGACATTTATATAATTTAGGAAGTGATTTTTCTGACTAGCCTAGTACTCATCTGTCACTATACATGATTATTACCATATTATTGACTGTATTTTCTATGCTTTACTTTACATCCCCATGACTATTTTGTAACTACCAATTTGTACTTCTTAGTTCCTTCCTTTTTTTCACCCTGCCCCCCAACTTTTCTCTCATCTATCCCTCTGATAAATCTAGTACCATACATAGTCATTACAATGTCATTGACTACATCCCCATGATTACCGTGTAATAACAATTTATACTTCTTAATCCCTTCACCTTTCTCTCCAAGCCCCAAACCCCCTCCATCTGGCAACTATCAAAATGTTCTCTGTATTTCTGTGTTTATTTCAGTTTTGTTTATTTATTTTGTTCTTTAATTCCACATATAAGAAAAATCACACAACATCTGTCTTTCTCTGACTGAACACTCCACTTAGCTCGATACCCTCCAGATCCATCCACGCCACCAAAGATGGCAAAACACCCAGGCTACCTTCACATCTTGGCCTTTGGAAACAATGCTGCAATGAACATATGGTTGCATTTGTCCCCTTGAAGTAGTATTTTGGGTTTCTTCAGATAAATACCCAGAAGTGAGATTACTGGGTCCTTCCTTGTCTCTTATAGCTTTTGTTTTAAAGTTTATTTTGTCTGGTATAAGTATTGTTACCCCAGCTTTTTAGTTTGTTTGCTTACGTTTTCATGAAATATCTTTTCCCCATCTCTTTACTTTTGGTCTTTGTGTGTCTTTCATTTTAAAGTCTCTTGCAGGCAGCAACTGTAAGGGTCTTGTTTTCTTATCCATTCAGCCACTCTATCTTTTGATTGGAGCATTTAATCCAATTACATGTAAAGTAATTTTTGACATACACTTTTGCCATTTTATTATTACATTTTTATCTTTTTTTGTTTTTTCTTTTCATCTTGAAATCTTTCTAAGAATATCTTATAATACTGGTTTTATGAACTCCTTTAACTTTTTCTTGTCTGGGAAATCTTTATCTGTCCTTCAATTCTAAATGATAGCTTTGCTGGGTAGAATAATCTTGATTGTAGATCCTCGCTTTTCATCACTTGGAATATTTTCTGCCAAATTCTTCTAGTCTGTAAAATTTCTGTTGAGAAATCAGCTGACAGTCTTATGGGAGCTCCCCTGTAGGTGCTTTTCTCTTGTTGCTTTTAGGATTCTTTCTGTCTTTAAGTTTTTCCATTTTAATTATGATGTGTCTTGGTATGAGCCTATTTAGACTCATCTTGTTTAGGACCATGTGGGCTTCCTGGGCTTGTATATCTATATCCTTCTCCAGGTTAGGGAAGTCTTTTGTCATTGTTTCTTCAAATAGGTTTTCAATTTAGTGCTCTCTCTCTTCTCCTTCGGATACCCCTATGATGTGAATGTGGGTATGCTTTTTGTTGTCCTTGAGGTCCCTTAAACTATACTTACATTTTTGGATTCTTTCTTCTTTTTGTTCTTCTGATTGGGTGTTTTCTTCTACCTTAGTTTCCTAATCATGGATTTTATTCTTCATTTTAGTTATTGCATTCGTTATTTCTAAAAAGTTGCTTTTTATGTTTTCTATCTCTTTGTTGAAGTTCTCACTAAGATTATTGAACGTCCTTTTAAGCAGTGTTTTAAATTCTGCATCTGGTAGATTGTTTGTTTCCATTTTTGTTTAGTTCTTTTGGAGTTTCATTCTTTTCATTTATTGGGGACATATTTGCCTTCCCATTTTGGATGGCTCCCTGTGTTTCTAGGTATTAGGAAGGGTTGCTATGCCTCCCAGTCTTGTAGATTGACCTCATGTAATTGGTGTACTGTGGGTCTCAGTTGCACAATCTGCCTCTTCACCCAAGCCAGGTGCTCCAGGTGTGTCCCTTTTATTGGTTGTGTGTGACCTCCTGTTCAACCTTGGTTACTGTTTGCATGTCAGTGTGAGGGATTGACCCTTGGGCTGATTGATGGTGAGAACTTTCCCTGACTACTGTGGAGGACCTATGGTACAGGATTTCACCCTGCAAAGCAGAGCTAGCTTTAGCTAGGCTCTGGTGCCTGGACAGACTGCCTTATGGGTGTGTCATCTGTGGAGGATGCCAGGTGATGTTCCAGCTCAGTCCAAAGTTGGATATAGTGCATGCCAACCCTGGGGCCTCCTAGGAGAAGATACACTGCAGGCCAAGTACATCCACAGCCTGTGCCTTGCCTGGGGCCACTTGGCATGAGTCACAAAGTAATCCTCAGATGGCTGCCCTTTGCACTGGTCTTGGAAGTACCTTGAGAGGCCAAGCCATGAATTGAGTCTGGCTGCCACTATATCCTGGCTTTGAGCTGCTTAGCAAGAGGTATGGGGCACACTTCAGTCAGATGCTACTTGTTTGGGTTTGGTGAACCTTTGAGAGATTTTAGGAATGTCAGCAGCATGAGCCAAGACAGGCTAGTTGTATGGAAAAGCCACTGGAAGCATCTTGAGTCACCCAAGAAGTTGGGTGGATGGGGTCATAAGGAATCACCAGGGTTGGGCAAACAAATGGTTATATCTAGTTTGATGGAAACTCAGATATGGTGCCTGCTTATATCTGCATGCTGGGTTGGGGGAGGGTTCAATAAAGAAACAATGGATTTTGCAAGCCTTCTGTCTGGAAAAAAAGTACCCTTTCAGCCCTCTTAATGAAGCCAGACAATTCAGTGTCTCCCCATATGTCCCTGGTGCCTTTTGAGTTGCTGCCCCGGTACTGAAACTCAGAGCAAGTGAATCCATCAGTAAGTAAATTTGTGTGTGGCCCATTAAGAGGAGCTTCTGGGACTGCATTCACCCTGGTCTTACTGAGCCACAATGTCTACTGGTTTTCACAGCCTGAAATTATGGGGACTTCTGTTCCTGTATTGGAAACCTGGGCTGGGGAGTATGGTTCGGAGCTGGGGCACTTTGCTTATCCAGGGTACCTCTGCAACTAAAGTATTTTTCCTGATATTTAGCAGTCATATGAGAGTGTGGCACTGGCCTGTTCCATGTCTTTGCCCCGCCCACTAGTCTCAAGGTGACTTCCGTGTGTTCTTAATTGCAGGGCTTCTGTTCAGCTAGATTACTGGTATTCTCAGTGATGGTTTTCCTGTACTTTAGTTGTATTTTTTATGTGGTCACAAAAGGAGGTAAACGCAGTCTTTTCCTACTCTGCCATCTTGACCAGAAATCCTAAATTTTTTTTTCTTATTTAAATGTCAGAATAGTTTGTATCTACTTCTTGCTTAATAACAGTATGTAAACACAGGAAAACATGCTTTTCTAACTGGGATTTAAGGGAAAAAAAGCTAAATCACAGAGAAAAACTATAAACTTACTTAAACAGTAAAAAGTGCCACCCTAATTCCCAATTTAATAAATCATTTCTAATTTATTTTTCTATATTGCCAGAAGAGTTTCTTTTGTCTATAATTCCCTGGCTTATTACACATCATTTCTTTTAAGTGTATTAATGTCATTTTATTATCCCAGTATTCTTCTTTGTATACTTATGGATATTGCTTGAAACTGGAAAAATGTCAGGATTCTTAGTTTTTCACTTTAGCACATCCTGAACAAGCAATAATACTATATTTTCCACATAACATATTGCTGTTTGTTTGAGTATCAGGCTGTGTTTAGAAAATTTTGAAGCTTATAAATTTGTGATTTTTAGCATAGAAATGAATACTAGCTAAATGCGTAGTTGCAAACTGCCAAATAAATGAATTCTCATTGTGTGATATTTGAGGTCAAAATTACTCCCACAATATTCCCTTGAACTTCAGTCATGCAATTACATACATGTACTATATCAACACATTTTTGTTGTTTTTATTCATATTATTTTCTTAGCCTGGAACATTTTCTTTTTACTTTTTCAGCTATGCAAACCAAGCTCATCTTTCAAGTCTCAATGGCAATGTTTATCTTTCCTACTGTAATTAATGTTTAAGAACATGGACAATAGAGTCTGATTGTCTGAGTTCAAATTCTAAATTTGCCATTTAGTTTATTTGTGATTTTGAGCAAGTTATCTTGTCTGAAGCTCAGGTTTTTATGAGTATAATGGAGATATAAGTAGTACATATCTCATAGAATATATTTGCAGATTAAATGTGATAATACATTGAGGCACTTCAAAAGCCTAGACAAGAAAACATTAATTAAAAATTAACAATTCCCTCTCCAAGTCAAAGTAATAATTGCTTTATCTGGATATTCACATCAATTTTCTTTATTTTTGTCATGGGGCTTATTTTATTCTGCTTTATATTAGAGTGATATTATGTCATGAATTCCTTGTGGTTGAGATTATGTATAATGTATCCCCTTATGTTCTCCCAGAAGCTAACATACTGCTTTGCACATAGGTGATATTTAATGAATACTTTTTAAAAATTAAAATATGTAGTAAATAAAAATTGGAGATGACACCTTGTACGACATGTCGATTTTAACTAAATTGGTACAACTAGCATAGCATTATAATCTTAGCAAAAAGAAGCAAGGGAGCAATTAGAGAAAGTTTCAATTCTTTCTTCTGTCAATGTCCCTTAGGCAGCTTTGACCTGAGATATATCAAATTATAAATTCAATAGTATGAATTGCTTCTTGGGTTAATACTTTTGAGTTTCTATTAAATATATCTGAGTGAAGACATATGATTTTCCCATCAGGTATGGTCAGTAGTTGCTGTTACAATTTTCCCTACATTGAAAATACGCACTTGAAGACTTCTGCTTCTGACCTGAAGGAGTGCCAAGGATAATATTTACCATCCTACTTAAATAACTAGCAAAAAGGAAAAATACATAAAAAAAATTTCACATTATGGAAAACAAGCAGTGTTGATGAGGATACTGGAGGGAAATAAAACAAATAAGGTGAGCCCATGTGGTTGCCCCAATGTACCAAAAATTTTTTTCAGTCCGTAGTTCTGCAAGACAGAACCTAGCAGCTTTGCTGTGTTTAAGAGTCAGAATTTGGAGTTTGTGTAAAACACAGTGACTAGAACTTGGGGGCCAGAAAGTAGATGCTGAGAGGCTGAGCAAAGTGACTTCCTTTAGCCTGTGGCTGAGTATCGATTTGTGCAAACATGGGAGGGAACTACCTAGCTTTAGAGAAAAGAAGAAAACTAAAAAGAAGTTTATGGAAGAAAGCCAGTGCTCACACAGGGCTAAGAATAGTTTTTATTCCAAAAAAATGTGTATAGAAAAACCTTGTAATACACCCCTAAAGTTCATCATGTAAATCTCAGGGTATTTCCTTAGTAGTGGGTCCAAACTATCTATAGACTAACAGCTGCTTTGGATTTACTTTAACAAAATTTAAATGCAAACCTAAAAGTGATCAATGTGATTTCAAGTAGCTTAACTGAATCCCAGGACAAAAACCAACAATATTTATATGAATACAGCAAAATCTAGTACAAACAGCATAAAATTCACAATGCCAACTATTCAATAACAAATTACTAGACATTCAAAGAAACAGGAAAAACTACTATGAATAACCAGAAGATAAAAAAAAGTTCCAGAATTGACTGATGAGAATATAATAGATAAGAACTTTAAACAAATCATAAATATAATTCATATGTTTAAGTCATAGAGAAAAACCTTATAATGATGAGGATGAAAACAGAAGATATATAAAAAATTCAAAGGAAATTTCTAGAGAAAAATACATAATATCCAAAACAAAACAAAACAACAGTGAGATTAATAAAAGACTAGATACTATAGAAGAAAAGAGCAATAATCTTAGAAAGAACCAAAGTGAAGTACAAGGAGATAAAAAAGACTGAAAAAGGAAAGAACAAGAGCATTAGTAAGTTGTGCAAGAATCTAAAGTGGCCTACTGTATGTTTAATTAGACCATCAGAATGTGCAGATAGAGTAGAGGACATAAAACATTTGAAAAAATGATGATCAAAACTGATTCAAATGCGTTAAAAAACTATATACTATATATCAAGTGATATCACTGAGACCCAAACAGAAAAATATCATGAAATAAACCATGCTATGTTACATCAATCTCAAACTTTTGGAAACCAATGATAAAGAAACATTTTAAAGCAGAAAGAAATGGTATATTACATTTAGATCAGCATGATAAAAATGACATAAAATTTCTTGTAAACAAGTATGCCAGAAGACAATGGACATTATATTTTAAATACTGTAAGAAAACATGTAGACCTAGAATTTTATACCCAGCAAAAAAGAGCTGTAAAATGAAGTAAAATGAAGACTTTTCCAGATGAACAAAATCTTAGCAACTCTATTACTAGCAGATATACACAATAGTAAACACTGAGAGAAGTTTTTCAGACAGGAAGAAAATGATACTATATGGAAATTTGGATCCATTTTAAAGAATTCAGGGCATATGAAATAGTTCATATGAGCGTAAATATAAAAGTCTTTTCCCTTATTGCTTTAAACTTCTTTAAAAGATAATTGTTGGGGTTATAACATATGTAGGGATAAAGTGTATGACTATGGTACCACAAAGGAAGGAAACAGGATAATATAATATACTGTCCTAAAGTTCTTACAATATATGTGATGTATTATAATATTTGAAGATAGAGTCTCAGTTAAAAATACATTTATAAACCCTAAGAAATTATTTTAAATACATCTAAGAGAAGAAATATAACTAATAAGAAATTCATGGAGATAAAATATAAAAATGAAAAATGCACAGTCAATCCCAAATAAGGCAGGAAAAAAAAACAAATACAAAGAACATATGGGATGAAAATAACAGCAAAATGGTAGATTTAAACTCTGTCATATTGATAATCACATTACATATAAATAGTCTAAACACTCCAAGGAAGAAGCAAAGATTGACATTTAAAAGTAAGCTTCTTCTATATGCTGTGTAAAAGACACTCTATTTTATATATAAAGACCCAGATAGGAAAAAAGTAAAACAAAATAATAGTAAAAGATATACTTTAAAACATTAATCAAATGAAAATTAGACGTTGTATTTGTTTCAGATTTCAGAGCAAAGAAAATTATTAGGGATAATGAGAGAAATTATATATGTACCCAATCACAGAGTTTAAAAACACATGAAACAAAAACTGATAGAACTGAAAGGAGAAATGGACAAACATACAATTGTTGTTGAAGATTTCAATGTTTCTCTTTCAGTAATTGAGTTAATAAGTAAAAAGACAGTCTATAAAGATATAGAAAACTGACCAACACCATCAACTAGCCTGACTTAATTGGCATTTACACAATACTCTGCTCAGAAACAGCAGAATACATATTTTCTAAGTGCATATATAACATTTATCAAGATGTAAAATATTCTAGGCCATAAAGCAAGCCTCAGTAAAAGCATACATTAAAATTATATAAAATATGTTCTCATTGAAATAAATAAATTAGAAATAAATTACAGATATCTAGAAAATCTCAAATACTTTAAAATTAAATAGTGTTCTTCTAAGTAACTCATAGATCAAAGATGGACTTATCAGAGAAATTTAAAAATATTTGAAAGTAATAAAAGTAAGAACATGACATCAAAATTTGAGGGATGTAGCTAAAGCAGCTAAAATAGTACTTAGAAAGAAAATGTTATAGCATTTGTTGACTATATTATAAATCAGAAAAGGTTCCAAATGGATAATCTACATTGTGCTGAGACAATTGGATATCAATATGCAAAATCAATGTCAACAACAAAAAAGGATAAAGAATATGAAGCCTATTTCAAAATATACAATTTTTGTATAAGTAAAAATTAAGTCAAAGGACTTAATGTAAGAGTTAAATGTAAGAGCTAAAAATACTTTTAAAAATTTTAAATAGGAGAAAATATTTGTGACTGTGTTAGGCAAGGTCACAAATAAATTGAACATAAAATGTAGAAACTATAAAAGAAAAAAACCTATAAAAGAAAAAGTTTACAATCAAAATTGTAAACTTTTATTCTTCAAAAGATTCTTACAAAAATAAAATATCAGTGCACAGAACTGAGAGAAAATATTTGAAAAGTATATATCTTATAATAGTTTATATCCAGAATATGTAAAGAACACTTATAACTCTGTAATAAAAAGACAGCTCATTGAAAAACCAATGCTACAAAATTTGTCCATTCATAGATGGCCAATAAGCATATAAAAGGATGTTAATATGGTGAATCATTAAGAAAATGCAAATAAAAACCATAATGAGATACCTCTGCATACCTACCAGAATGGATTTAACCCCAAAGACAGACAATTGCAAGTGTTTGTCGGGAGTTTTAACAACCTCATACCAGTTCTGACAATTAAGTTTATGAACTTGCCACTGTGCACTTATGTCAGCAGCACTATACAAACAATTCAGTAAAGTTTCATAGCCTTGGTACCTGTGTCTCACAGCTCTGTGCTGACGTGTGGCAGTGTCTTGCTGAGTGGCGTTCATTATTGTTGCGTGTTTTTGTGTGCCATCACAAGAGTGTTGGAGCTTAAATTAAAACAATAAACAAACATTGAATTTTTGTTAAACTTGGCAAGAGTCGAAGTGAAATCAGAGACATATTAGTCCAAGTTTATGGGGATAATGCCATGAAGAAAACGGCAGTGTACACATGGATTCAACATTTTTCTGAGAGGAGAGAAAGCATCACTGATGAAGGGAGGTCAGGGTGGCCAGTAAAAAGCAGTACTGATGAAAACATTGCAAAAATTTGTTGACTTGTGCATCAAAATTGTCACCTGACTGTGAGAAGCATAGCAGACAAAATAAACATCAATAGAGAAATAGTTAGGAAAATCTTAACTGGAAATCTTGGCCTGAGAAAGGTGTGTGTAAAAATGGTCCCAAAAAAGCTTACTGATGAACAAAGGCAAAGGAGAGTCAAAGTTTGCCATGACCTTTGGGAGAGGCAATATGATGTTTGGGGTCATGTTATCACTGGTGATGAAACATGGATATACCAATATGACCCAGAAACAAAGTGTCAAAGTGCACAGTGGAAGTCAGCAAATTCTTCACTACCAAAAATGTTCTATCTGTCCAAATCAGGAGTTAAAATGATTTAGCTAAACTTTTTTGATATCACAGGGATTGTTCATTATGAATTTGCACCAACTGGACAGTCAACCAAGATTACTATTTGGAAGTGCTGAAAAGACTGTGTGAAAAAGTTACATGAAAATGACCTGAACTTTTCACCAAGAACTCATGGCTCTTGCATCATGACAGTGCACCAGCTCACACGGCACTGTCTGTGAGGGAGCTTTTAGCTGGTATGCAATAAGTGTATTGGAACATCTTCCCAACTCACCTGATCTGGCCCTCAATGACATTTTTCTTTGCCCAAAGATAAAGGAAATACTCAATGGAAGACATTTTGATGACATTTAGGACATCAAGAATCACATGATCACAGCTCTGATGTCATTCCAGAAAAAAAATTCCAAAACTGCTTTAAAGTGTGGACTAGATGCTGGCATTGGTACATAGCTTCCCAAGGGGACTACTTCGAAGGCAACGATAATAATATTCAGCAATGAGGTACGTAGCACTTTTTCTAGGATGCGTTTGCAATCTTAATTGTCAGAACTTATACATTGTTGGTGGGAATTAAAATTTATACAGCCATTTTGGAAAATATTGTAGCAATGTCTGATAAAGTTAAATATACACTTACCATATGACTCAGCAATTCTACTTTTAGATGTTTACTCCCTCCCCCAAAAAACATACATACTTCCAAAAAAACTGGCACAGAATTTTTCATAGCAGCTTTATTCAGAATAGTTTCAAACAAGGAATAAACCAAATTTCCATCAAAAGGCAGTGGGAAACAAATTGTGGTGTAACCGTAGAATTAATGCTACTGCTCATTAATAAAAAGAAGTAAACTAACACATATGAGATAGATGAAGTTCAAAAACATTTTGCCAAATGAGAGGTCAGTCATAAAGAAATGCATGCTGTATAAATAAAAATTTATATGAACTTCTTGAAAGGGCAAAATAGATCTGGTAGTAACAGATCTATTTACTACAAAAAGATCAAGTATGGGTAGCGTGAAAGAAACATTTTGTGTAATGATAGTTGTGGTGGTGTACATTTGCCAAAACTCATTGAAATATGTTTTTAAAATTGGTAAGTTTTACTGTGTACCAATTATGGCTCAATAAAACTGACAAAAAATCAGCCAGCTATCTTGGGGTAATTTTTGCAGGAAGCCAAAAATAATCTTAGTTATTTAGCCTTTCTTATTTTTCACTGACATCAATGCTGGTGTTGAATCTTATTCATCATGTTTTGTTGAAATCTAACATTCACGAGAAGTGAAGAGGAGTATATTAATAAACAGAAACACTCTTTGGGAGGATAGTGTAAGCTTCTATTGGTAGAATGAAGTAACAGGAAAAGTAAATAATAATCAGTCATAATCTAATTAATTGCTAAGTGGTAAAACGCAATGTGAAACTCCATGGAGATGAGGATAACTCCTTTTGCTTAAAAGTGCTTTAATGGCTCTTGAAGCCAGGTGTGGAAAGAAAGAAAAGAAAAAAATCCAAAAGCAAAGCTGTCAGACACTTTGGGTCTTTGGTTTTCAGAAAGAAAGGTCACTGCTGCCTTTTTCAAAATGCTAACAGTAATCTTTCTTAGGCAGGAGAAGTAGTTCTATTATCAGCTCACAAGCCCCATTGTTGGTGATTGACAAGGTTTCCACCTCCAGATTTCTTCCGTAACTGTGCTTAACAATGTGGGGCTTGCAATCTCCTGCTCAATATGAGCATTCAACAGAACTCAGGCAGGGAGGCAGAAACCCAGCATGGACTCCATGTGGCATGCACTTCTTCTCTCTATGTTCTGCTGTGGAATGTTCTGCTTAGCAAATCAAGCTGTTGAAGACACCGAGAACTTTGGAAGTGGGAATACTGTTGGCATAGCCCAGGCACTTCTCAGTGCCTGACTGTGACAATCTGCTAGAAACCCAGTGTGAGTGGATTGACATTTTCACCTGAAGGTGAATCTGAGGAGATAGCTTGAAAGATTGTTTTAATAGAAAAGTGGGAAATCAGCATAGAGAATTTCACCTAGAAATGATGAGCTCATATTGTATAAAACATGAACCAAACAATCAGGTCCATGGGTATATGGCTCAGAAGGACCCATGTTTGGTTTAATGCTCTGCTGTTACCATCTTGAAATTATTGATCATTTTATGCGTTTGATAAGTAAAACCCAATAGGACAGTGGAGCACATGTGATATATGTAATAGGCATATTTGCCATTCCTTGCCATCCCATTCACTTATAATCTATATCAGGGGTGTCCAATCTCTTGGCTTCCCTGAGCCACATTGGAATAATAAGAATTATCTTGGGCCATACATAAAATACACTAACACTAATGATAGCTGATGAGCTAAAAAAATAAAAATCGCAAAATAATCTCATAATATTTTAAGTAAGTTTATGAATTTGTGTTGGGCCACATTCAAAGCTGTCCTGGGCTGCATGTGGCCTGCAGGCTATGGGTTGAACAAGCTTGCTCTACATAATGCCCCATGAGTACGAAATTCCAGTGGATCCTCAAAACATAGGAATTTAGCAAGACTTAATGTGAATACAAAGTAAGCATGTTATATCTAAGACTGAATAAGTGGATCTGTGAACAGTCTGGGGAGCTTGAGAGGCCCTCGTTTCTATTTGAACCAGAACTTACTTCATATTTAGCAAGTAGGTAATGGCTTTATAAGAAATTGGAACAACCGAAGAATCTTATCAGATGCTTTCTTACCTGTACTGCTACCTTGCATTAGCCTGAAAATGATGACTAGGAGGAAAAGGGAAAGATAGGGCAACTCATAGTACTTTTATCTTTGGCCCTTTATAATTCATCGCTAAACTGAAGATAGAGCACATTGGTAGAATCTATACATATCAAAAAGTGAAACAAAAATAGTATTAGTGCTTTTACATTGTTTCCATTGTTTTGGTAAGAAAGAAATACATAAGCATGTATGAGTTACAAAATACAAATTATGTAATTTTAGTGATTTTGCATATGAGTTAAATGTTCTTGTATTTGCATTTAAAACTAGTGGTGAACAATATAGATAAATTGTAAAGTTTATTCCAATGATTAAACATTTTAATTTTTCTTTACTTAGAATTATATTAAATAGCAAATGAAAAACACCATGACAAATAGAGAAAGAGTCTGGAGAACAAAAGAAAATGCTTTATATTTTAGTACATTTAATAGTATTTTCCCTCTGCTTTTTGAACAAGGGGACTATTTTCATCTTAAACTGGACTCTGCAAATTATGTAGTCAGGGCTCTGCATCAATATGGGGTTCTCTCCCAAGTGAAATCTATGAATGTTGCTTTGTATATCAAATATCAGGTATGGAAGGCAGTTACATACTTTATTAATTTTGGCCCTCTAGATACTCAGCCTTGCAGCATAGGTTAAGCAATCAAGTAGACATTTCTTTGGGTAAGGCTGTGTCCTTTGATTTAATACATCAAGCAATCCATGGGACAATTATGAAATATTTACTGTATACTACTTAGTTATTGTAAGAACTTTATATAATAACTTAGTTGAGGGAACAGATATTTAGCAAAGTGATGCATGCTATCTAAAACACACATGAAAACACACAAGTAAGAGTGATGTAATTGCTGGCCAGACACTAGTGGATGACAGATGACTCTACCGAGCTGGTATTGTTTTAGCAAAGTTAAAAAGGGAAGACTTTGCAGGTGCATTAATGAGAGGACATTCTAGGCCAAGGAATATTTTATTCCCATAACTAAATTCATTGCAATATACTCTGCTTTTGAGCTTTAGAATTTGTTATTTGCCATCTTTTTTGTTGTTGTTGAGGTTATAATTATGTATATACTGATAGATATTTTCAGAGTTTTCTATATAAGGTAAGACTAATTATTATGTTTTGGCAATGCACATGTATATTTCTTTTTAAATGCTGGTTTCTTTTTTTCCCTTATAGGGACATGAGGTGATTTTTATTTTTAAAAATAAAATTTTTATTTAAAAAAATTTGTGTATGCCATTATCTCACCCATCCTGGTTTTGAAAAAGAATTTTTTTATTTTGAAAATGTGTTTTTTTTTATTTTGAAAAACAGCCTGGAGCATCTTGCCTTTGTTTTTATTGTAATCAGTGAGAGAAGATGTATAAAAGTTGTGGTGTTCATGGCAGGGAGAAAATATGTCACTCAGAGTTCTGGAGAAATTCACTAAGGACATGGCTCCATGAGAAACAACAGCAGTGAAATAATGGAATTAGGATTATAACTCAAAATCTACATAATGTCTGGGATTCCTTTGAAATTTGAGGTAATGATGACATTCCAGTTTATTAACTGGAGCAATATCCTATAGAAAAAAACACATCTGCACTTTCTTTAAACCTAGTGTGAAGATATTTGTGGTAACTGTAGGTTTTTCTCAACCCTAGAGGGTGGGTGTGGGAGAAAAGGGAAAGATAGGTACTGGTCATGCAGAGCAACATAATTTTATATTCTGTGCCACCTCTCTTTTCCTTGTGATAGCAGGAGAGTGGAGGAGTAGAATAAGGAATTATGGGAAGTAAGATGGAGAAATCTATCAGGAATATGGTGTGGCTGAAGGGCAATAGTACAGATCATAGTGACAGGCTCTCATTTTCCACTGCTTCTTTTCCATCAACTCAATTAACTCCCACCCCTCCCTTCTCACCTGGGAAAGAAGCACTGGCCACAGAGCAGGAATCGATGCTCACAACTGAAGAATGGGGAATGAAAGCCTGCCTGGAGCGGTGGTGGCTAAAGGTTATGGTTAAATAATGTTTACCTATAAACTTATCCATGTTGAGGGCGAAGGTATATGCTTTGAGAGATTGTTTTCCTCCAGAGATAAATGTCTTGTAGACACTCACTCCCATCATAACATGTTCTAAAGAGGCTTTTATAAATGATGTTCTCTCACTTTCCTTTGTTTGGCTTTTAGCAGCAGGAAGCAAAGAAAAGGCCCAACTTCCATTGTGAGGGCTCTGGGGAAGAGTTGCAAAAATAACACCTGCGGGTGTAGAAGGCTGTTCAGTGACCCTCGGTGTGCAGAAGCCCATAAAGAAATTATGAGATTAGAGGATTGAGAGAGTGACAGCAACTGCCTTTCAGCAGCTTTCTCCTGTTGCCTTGAGAATAATTCAACTAGCAGAATCACTTAGGGCCGGGGAAAATAGTGCAAAGTGAAGAAAGGGCTAAAAATGATAGTTGTCCACCTTAGGGAGAGAAGAGATATTTGAGCTTGCCTCTACATGTTGAGAAGTGGAATGACTGAGCAAGTCATGTTAGGAAAGTACAGAGCATACTTTTCTACATTTCATTTTTCTAGAAGAAAAAAAAATGGGTATACCTAAACAATGACAACATCTTAAATTATTTACAGGGAGCATTAGTAAAGCCAGAAAAGCTTGCAAATCAAATTAAAACACCTTCTAGTTTTAAGAGTGGGCAGAGAATACAATTAAGAAATAATAAATTAATATTAATGTCTTCTTTAAAAGGATTAAAGCAAAATGTGTATAAAAAGAAAGTACCTCAACATAATAAAGGCCATATATGACAAACCCTCAGCTAATATCATACTGAATGGGGAAAAACTGAAGCCTATTCTCCTAAAATAACCAAGAAGACAGGGATGCCCCGATCTCCACTGCAATTCAGTACAGTACTGGAAGTTCTAGCCACAGCAATCAGGCAAGAGAAAAGAATAAAGGCATCTAAATTGAGAGAGAAGAAGTTAAACTGTCACTTTTGGCAGATTACATGATCCTTTATAAAGAAAATTCTAAAGAATACATAAAAAAGCTATTAGAAATAATAAACAAATACAGTAAAGTTGCAGGGTATAAAATCAATTGCATTTCTATATACCAACAATGAAACTTCAGGAAAGAAATGAGAAAAATAATACCTTTTGTGGTCACAACAAAAAGAATAAAATATCTAAGAATAAACTTAACAAAGAATGTGAAGGACTTATAAACTGAAAATTATATGATACTACTAAAAGAAATTGAAGAGGACACAAAGAAATGGAAAGATATTCTGCATTCACCGATTGGAAGAATTAACAGAGTTACAATGGCCATATTACCCAAAGCATATGTAGAGTTAATGCAATTCCCATCAAACTCCCACAGACATTCATTCAAGAAATAGATAAAAGAATTATCAGTTTCATATGGAACCAAAAAGACCCTGAATCACCAAAGCAATCCTTACATAAAAAGTATAAGGCTGGAGGCATCACAGTCCCCAATTTCAATCAATACTACAAAGAGTCAATAATAAGACAGCTAGGTGTTAGCAGACAAACAGACCAACAAACAAATGGAACAAAATTGAAAACTCAAATAATCTATAAATATATGGATGGATAATTTTTGACAAAGGAGTGAAAAATATACAATGGGCAAAAGAAAGCCTTTTCAGTAGATGGTCCTGGGAAAATTGAAAAACTACATGCAGATGAATCTGAACTGCGAAATATCACCAGATACCAAATTTAACTCAAAATGGATTAAAGACCTCCACATAAGACCTGAAGCAATAAACTGTATACAAGAAAACATCAGTACTAGATTTAAAGACCTCGGGTTTAGGGAGCACTTTATGAACCTAACCTCAAAGGCCAGGGAAGTAAAAGCAAAATTAAATGACTGGGACTATGTCAAACTAAAAACTTCTGCACAGCAAAGAAAACCATCAACAAAGTAAAGATACAACCAAGAAATGAGAGAAAGTATTTGCAAACAATGCCTCTGATGAAGCGCTAATATCTAAAATATATAAAGAACTTGTACAACTCAACAACAAAAAACAAACAATCCAATTAAAAAATGGGCAAAGGACCTGAACAGACACTTCTCCTAGGAAGACATACAAATAGCTAACAAATATATGAAAAAATTCTAAATTTCACTAGCTATTAAGGAAATACAAATCAAAACCACAATGAAATATTACCTCACACCTGTTAGAATGGCTATTATCAACAACACAAGGAACAAAAATTGTTGGAGAGGCTGTGGAGAAAAAGGAACTCTCATACACTGCTGGTGGGAATGCAAACTGGTACAACCACTATGGAAGACGGTGTGGAGGTTCCTCAAAAAACTAAGAATAGAGTTACCATATGACCCAGCAATTTTACTTCTGACTACCTATCCCCAAAATTTGAAAACCTTAGTCTGCAAAGATATATGTATCCCAATGTTCATTGCAGCACTATACACAGTGGCTATCATGAAAACAGCCAAAGTGTCCCTTGATAGATGATTGGATAAAGAAGCTGTGGTACATATATAAAATGGAATATTACTCAGCCATAAGAAAAGATGAAATAGGGCCATTTATGACAACATGGTTGGATCTTGAGACCCTCATTCAAAGCAAAATAAGCCAAATAGAAAAAATCAAGAACCATATGATTTCAATCATAGATGTAACACAAAGCTTAAAGAAACAAAGAAACAAAAACTCATGGACACAATCAATAGTTTAGTGGTTACCTGAGGGTATTGGGGGGGAATGCAGGTGGACAAGAAGGGACACGGTCTCAAATATATGATGATGGAAAGAAAACTGACTCTGGGTGAGGAACACATAACATAACACATAAATGATGTACTGTAGAATTGTGCTCTTGAAACCTATGTAATTTTTACTAAACAATGTCACCCAAATAAATTTAACATTAAAAAAAAATGATTAAAGCAGTTTTGAGTTTAAAATTGCATCAGGCTAACAGACCCTCATATAGTTTAACTTTCTATTCAACTGCCAAAGAAGACAGAAAGACCAAAACTCATCACATGACCAAAACCAAAACTTTCAATGTATTTCTATAATCTTGGCAATTGTGATCATCAGAACTACAACTAAAGGTGAATTTATAAACATTTTTCCAGCTTCATTGAGATATAATTGACATATAACATTGTATAAATTGTACAATGTGATGATTTGATACACATACACATTGTGAAATGATTACCACAATTAGATTAGTTAACACATTCATCACCTCAAATAATAATATTTTAAATCTACTCTTGGTACAGCCACTATGGAAAACAGTAAGGAGGTTCCTCAAGAAATTAAAACTGGAACTCTCATATGATTCAGAATCCCACTTTGGGTATCTTTTATCAAAAAGATGAGATAACTATGCTGTGCTGCCCATTGGTTTCTTCAGTGGCAAAAGCTGCTGGCCTTGTCTGCAGAGCAGGTCACTAAGAACTACAGTTGTTCCTGTCTCTACGTGTCTGAGACTGGCAGCTCCTGCCCTTCTTCCTTGTTCCTAGTCATTTCTATGTATCTCAGCTCTGCTAGCTTCTTGTGGGTTGAAACGGAAGTGAGTCCTTCCTGCAGTGGTTTGAAAGGCATGAAAAGCTGGTCCTCACCCTGCTCTTTCTAGCTGTGGATTCCCTCTCGGTACTGAGCAGAGCTGGCTTGAAGGATGGGATGAGTCAGGCATAATGAAGCTGTCTTCCTTCTCTTTTAGTTTGGTAATCTTTAGGATTTTTTTGTTCCACTGTGCTGCTTAAGTTTCTTAAGTGGACTTCTGAGCTCTCTTGGGGCTACTTTTTTTCCTGGATAGATGTCTAATTGTTGACCTTTGTGAGGGGATGGAGGCTGCCATCTCCCATTTCACCATCTTGGTGTTGTCCCTTGGTGAACTTTTCAAGGGCCCAATCCTCTGAGAATGGATTCTTTCATCTATGTTTGAGTAGTCTAGTTTCATAAATGCCAAGTCCTCACCAAACAAATAAATTCAGAGACCAACTTACTACTTTAGGGTTGCTCTTTTAACTAAGAAGAATTCCATTATTCTTTTTTTCTCATTTCCTATCAAGAACATTTCTGTACACCAATTTAGGGATCACGCTCTCAAAACTTCCAAGCAAACAACTTAATAGGAAGGAGGAAGGAGGGAGTGACTCATGATACAGAATTGCATTCTGAGAGGAGCAGTCAGCAAGTGCCATGGTGGGGAGTGCAGCGAGTAGATTACCTGGTAGCATTTCATCTTTTCTAATGTCGGAGGGATAGATTGGGAGAGTTGAAGATCTCGCATTAGTCAGAATTTTTATACCTATTCTACTGAAAAGACTATGTTGTTCACTAAAAATTTGCAGTCTTTATTTTGTTTAGACTAAGAATACATATTCAAATTATGTTATTTAAAAATACTTGGGTAGCTTCTTTTCCCCTCTTCATTTGAAATACAGATGTGTTTGTTTCTCCTATTTTTATTGGTTTAAATTTATTTTTTTTGCATATGCAGAACACTAATATAACTCCAAGTGTTACGAGTATACACTTCTTCCTTTATCCCTTTTACATACATAGGTAATCAAGCTCATTTGTTTCTTTTTTTCTTTCTTTCTTTTTTTTTTTTTTAGGTGGTGTGCTCCTGCCTGGGAATCGAACCCAGGCTGCGGCATTGAGAGCGCCAAAGCCTAGCCACTATACCACCAGGAAACCCCCAAACTCATTAGTTTCTAATTTGGATTTTCAGTGTTCTATTTGCAAAAATAAGCGAATACAGATATGATTTTTATACAAAAACTTACATACTATATAAAGTCTTTTGTACTTTTTTTTTCACTTAACCATATATCCTAGAAATTATTTAACATTCGCTGAGGCAGATATACCTCCAAAAAGTAGAGTGAATGTCAATACTGGATTTTAACAGAAAAAGAATAAAACAACAGCCATGACTAATAATACTCTAAAGTCCCAGCCTAAAATTAAGGGAGATATAAACATATAATTGAGGCCACATGTGTTTTAAAAGAAAAAAAATCATGAACAGTGATCAATGTAAAGACTTAAGCTTATAAAGCATATAAAATTCAAGGAAGAAAATACTATGGTTATCCAGGCAGATGATAAAAGTTATATTTGAAAGGAAAATAAGCCTGAAGACAGTGAAGCAATGTGAAAGATTTTGGAAGGGAAAGGTGGGACCAAAGAATATTATACCCAACCAAGATATCATCATCTAGCAAGGCACCAGAGAGAGATCTTCAAATGTACAAGAACTGAAGGACTACAACATACATAAAATGCCTTTGAATTTATTACTTGTTAACATAATCAAGTCAACCAGGAGAGTTAAAAAAAAGAACATAGGAATTTGGAAGACACCAAATGAAAAAAACTTAATAGAGATTATTGAACTTATTTAAATGTAAAACTGAAGTTAAACAAATTTGGAATTACTGTTATGCAACATAATTTAAATGTTACAAACGTTGAAAGAAATCTATATCATATAAAATACAATATTAATGTAATTATAATATACTCATATAAGTCCCATTGTGATAATTTTCTTGTTTTAAAAAAATTGAGTCAGTTAACTCTGGTTCACTTTTAAAGTTAGTAAAAAGAAATGGAGGTGTGAGGGTGAAATGTAAAACCAGAATATAGACTTTCTAAATTCTGGGAAGAGAGAGTAAAAGGAAAGAAGATATATACTACAGATCAAATAATAAAATTATGAAACAATAAGAAAATAGTAAAGATTAACAACAGTAAGAAAAATTAAAATGCTTAGTTATGCTAAGGCTGTTATTACAACAATTAATGGGGTGAAAATATTTTATTTTATTAACCAAGTGTTCTACCATGAGAAAATACCAAATGAGAAAGATTATCATCCCATATTACTCATCATATAGAAACATATGTAGAAATTACAAACTGAATAGTAACAAAAATATCCTAACCACTTGGTAATTTATAAAATCTCCTGTGTTTAATTACTTTTGGCTAATTAAAAAAGTAAAATAAAAGAGTAAATTAAAAAAGAGAATTTTAAAGTAAGAAGGAAATAATGATAATGAAAGTATAACTTGCAAGACCTATGGCATGTAAGCAAAGCTTTGAAGAGAGAAATTATGAATTTATATTGCTGAGCAAAAAAAAATAATAAAATAAAATGAATGAATTACATTCTACATGAGAAACTAGAAAATGACCAACAAATTAAACCAAAGGAAAGCAGAAGGAAGAACATAATCAAGATAAAAGCAGAAAATAATTAAAAAAGAGAGGAAAAACTCAATATCAAAATTGATAATCCATGAAAAGACTCTTTAGAGGAAAAGTCAATAAAATAGATAATCCATTAGCTAGCTCAATAAAGAAAAACCACAGAGAGCACATTATACTAAATCAAAAGGAAATTGGAGGAATAACCAGAGTTGCAGAAAAAAATATAAATTATATAACTCTATTAAGATACATTTGGGATCCTGGAATGAATGATTTTCTGGGAAAATAGAAATTACCAAAATATAAAACAGGGAAACCTAAACAGGTCAGTAAACAAACAAACAAAAAAAACCAAACTGATAAAATTATGAAACAACATGTCTTTCCAAACACTATCAGGCCTGGAGCTTTTAACAAATGAATTCTTTCCAATCAATTAAAATTATTATTCTTGGGATGCTAAAAGAAAATGGGCTGTAAATTATATGTTAAAGGATGGTAAGGGCAAGTTTCGAACAAAAACACAGAACTGGAACATTTTGAGGTGTCACTGAAGGACAATGACTGGAATGTCTCCACTTAGTCTTGTTATTAACTACATAAATAATGATAAGGATATGAACTATGTGAATATATGCAGTTTGGGTTCCCTGGGAAGGTCCCCATCTATTACTCAATGGACACTGGCAAGGTCTTGGTATGGGCAACTCTCTTCAGCTGCAGGCAATTCCTGAACAGAGACTCAGCTGAGAGCTGCCAGCTGCCCTGATTTTCAGCAAAACAAAACAAAACAAAATAAAAACAAACAAACAAACAAACAAACAAACAAGCTTGGTTCAGCACTCCACAGCACTCACTGCAGTCTACACTTTGCATTGCTTGGGTCCACTTGTTTTTTGGAGGGAGTTAAAAGTTTTGAGAGAAGTTATTCTAGTATTCTGATGGACCTCTTTTCTTGATCTACCAAGAGGCCAGTTAGAATGATGAACTACAGCTCTTGGTCTACTTTTTCCATTATCTATTGTAGAATCATTAGACCTCTGCGATCTTGGTGGTAGACCTGATGGGGTGACTCAAATTCTCTTTCCACATGGGTGTGAGTCCCTACTTCCTTCTTGGACTGTGACTGCAGTACTTTTCCATTTTCCATCAAAATTAGGCAGTAGGATACCAAGAAACATTGACATCACATTTTCCCCAAATCCTTCCCTGTCCTCACTGTATAACAGAAGCCTTACTATATCCTTCTGATCATCATTGTCAATTACCTCTGACAGAATGATGCTTATTCCTTTATTTGCTTTCTTTTCTTATGCACCAGAAACCTGGGGTGACTAGATGAGAGCCATAGCTAGCAACATAATAGGATTTTTGCTGTGTCCCCAAGTGGACATATTCCTCCTCTGACAGCCCAAACTTCTAAACATGCAGATCCCAGAGTTGCAGGCATATTATGTACAAATTCCTTGGGTTAGTCACCAAGAGTAACAGTGTTTTACTATTAGGGAAATACAATAATTGTTGATTTAGAACAGTGGTTTTCAACTGAGAGTGCCTTAAGGGACATATAGTAATGCCCGAAAACATTTTGCTTATGACCATTTAAAGGGGAGGATACTACTGGCATGTGGAGGGTATAGACAGGGATGCTGCTAAACATTCCACAGTTCAAAGGGGAGCACCGGCAACAAAGACTTATGTGGCTCAAACTGCCTGTTCTGCTAGGGTTGATTTAGAACATATAGTCCATCTTGGAGGATGGTGTCCCATCTTCTCAGTGTATCATCAAGTTGGCACTTTTGCTATGTCTTCCACTGGTTGTTACAGGCTGAAGCTTCTCGGTATGAATAAACTTGATAAATCTTGTGATCTTGTATCCACTATCATACCCACTTTTTGATAAAATGAATTCCTTAACCCCATGTAAAATTATTCAGGATCCCATGGATTAAACATACTACAAGTCTGTAATGGTGTATTGACAGATCCTATAGGAAAAGATAATCAAACTCAAGGCACATTTGTGTTAGTTTTGGTCAAAGATAAATCATTGTATATTCTTGAGTTAGCAGGATTTAATGAAGTCATTTTGCTGCCAAAGGACTGCTTGGACTCCTTGAGGAGCTCACTTTTGATCTTTGTAACTGGCAGTTTGGGCTTTTAGCAAAGGAGATAACTAGATCAGCCATTGTTGAAATGGTATCACAACCCTAGAGTCAAAAATAACAGACAGATGGCAATCTGTCTGCTTATTATTTTTGTCTATGCTGTAGTAGATGCTCTCTGGAGGGAATTAACATGTAATATAAAATCTTCCCATTTCTTTTCCTTACTTAAAGTTCATGTGCATGCCTCTTTTCAGATCTCCTTGCATCCCATCTTTAGCTTTCTTTCCTTGCAAATCAGCCATTCACTACTGTCCATGTATTCATATAAATTCTATCCTTGGGCCATTTCTCTCTTCCCACAAATTAGAGGCCAAAGCCCTGCCACTAAATGGATTCCTCCTTACAACTGATTTTCAGCATCATCCGTGAATGAGGTTATAATACAAGTGTCTGGTTTTAGTTTGCCCCCACATGCTAAGACAAGTTCTTGTTCCAAGCTTGGACTTCTTACTCCTCCTTCAGCTCACAAGAGGTGCCATTTCAGTAGTAATGGATGATAGGGAATCTGGCCATTTGTTTGTGCAGGTTACTTTTGTCATTTGGTCCCACTCATGCTCTAATCTGTATCTACCACTTGCACCTTATAATGGAGAAACTAATGGGCTCATCTGACCTTGTGTCTTGGTGAGTCTCATAGAACCCTCATCATGATAGGCAGTTCTGGTCCGCTTCCTTATCATCCACAATTGATTTCTTCTGTTGTACAGATTGAATGACACTTTTGTTGGTTACCCATTGATCTTGCATGTTTTCATGCAATTTCAACCATGTTAATGATTTCTGAATGCAATTCCCTAATAAAGTTAGAGGACTGCAACATAGTCCTGGTGATAGATATTCAAATGTAGTGAAAACGTCCATACAGATAAGTGCCATACACACCTTTAGGCACATGACTCACCTCCAGGGCTGATGACTTTCTTATTCTATCCTCACATTTACTCTTAGTCTTCTAGTATAGCTTGATCATTTATCCTATTGATATTTTTAGGAATTCTGTATTGCATTTGACATTTTTCCTTCCTGTTCAACTTGTCATTAATCCTTCTGTTTTAAATTGTGCATATTTCACTTTTATTTAAGTGTAGGGCCTGAGGGTCCTTTTTTACCTTAGAGTCTTAAAATAGCTTTGGTCTGCTATTTCATAGGATTTTTCTTCTGACTTCACAACACTATTGTTAAAATCTATTTTCTTTCTTTCTTTGACTTTTTTATGTTATTCAATTTTCTTTTGATATTGTCTGAAGAAGAAAACATTAATATTTTGTTTGGTTTTGGTTGCAAATAAAGCCATTTAGACCACAGCAAGTTGTTTCATCGAGTAAAGTTAACATGTCTTTTTCTCAGAGAATCTCCCACACAATACAGCTTAGTGCTAGAGGACATGATGGATATAGTGTTAAACAAATGACTACAAGTGACTACAAATGAGATACTGAAGAATTCTAGAAAGTATTTGTGTTAAGAATCACCCAGACTGCCACTAGATTTAGTGATTTGCTAGAAGGACTCAGAGGACTAAACGTTATTATGTGAACAGTTGTGGTTTATTGCAGTGAAAGGATACTGAGGAAAATCTGCAAAGTGAAAAGGCACATGGTATGAAATTCAGAGGAGTCAATGCAACATTAGTGATATACGAGGGCTGTCTGGAAAATATCCAACCATAAACGCCTCTGTTTTTCATATTACATGGCTGGATACTTTTTGGACAGCCCTAGTATATTTGTATACAGCACACTACTGTATTCAACTGCTGTATTTTATATATTATATTATATTATACATTATAGAAAGGAACATTTTTAAGCACTTGGTCAATAAAGGTAATATTTACACAGTGATCAGGATGCCAGGAGTAATACACTACATAGGTTGATAGCCTAGCAGAGAGTAATTCCTGGAAATTCCTTCCTAAGTTATATCTTATATAGTACAAACTGAAAAATAAGAATGAAAAGATATTGGTATATTACTACAGTCCCATTCAATTGTGAACAATTGGTCCTGCTCATCATCTAATGTATGATGTGAATGTATTTCATTATGATGCACTCAGGTTTGCAGGTTTTTGTCCAACATTTTCAGGTTCCAAAAGTGAAGGTGATCTCGGCAAACTCTTTTAGCCTAATTATGCAAAGAGACAAAATTATGTATTCTCTTGCTCTGAACTCCTTCCAAGGCAGCAACATAATGCTATATTTTTTTATTACATAACCCATTTTCTCATTCTTTTACTTTCAGCTATTATTTCTCTTTTTCTCAATTTGTTTTTTATTTTAACTCAAACTATATTTTACCTTTGGAAGGATGTCAGATTCAGCTAAGATGCTGGCCCAGGTTGCCAAGAGCAATATGAGTATAGCAAGTGTTTCCCCTCCTGTCCCTTCCCATTCATCTAGGGCACAAACATATAGAACTAGTGAGCTAGCTTGGCCGCAGAGCAATATAACTGCACTCACTGGCAATCCCAGTTTTACACAGAACCACATATTGTATGAACCTATTTATATGAAATTTCCAGATTAGTTAACTTTATGGAGATGGAAAGTAGATTGGTAGTTGCCTAGGGGTGAGGAGGCTAGGGAATAATGGTAAGTGACCGCTTATATGTGTATGTTTTCTTTCTGAGGTGATGAAAATGTTTTCAAACTGATTGTGGTGATGTTTTCATTGTTGTTACTTGTGCTTTTGATGTCATATCTAAGAAACCATTGCCTAATTCAAGGTTTTGAAAATTTATGACTTTCTTTTTCTAAGAATTTTATTATTTTAGCTCCTACCTTTAAATCTTTGATTCCATCGAGCTAACTTTTATGTATGGTGTGAAGTAGAGCGCCAACTTTCTTTCTTTTGCATGTGGATATGCAGTTGTCTCAGTACCATTTGTTGAAAATATTTTTTCCCTATTTATTGGCCAATTTGTTTAAAGTCAATTGACCATAGATGAATTTGAGGAGTACTGCCATCACAATATTGAGTCTTCCAATTCAGGAACGTGAAATGTCTTTTCATTTATTAGGCCTTTTAAAATCTTTTTCAACAATTTTTTTTTTTTTTTAGTTAGAGAAGTATACATTTTGTATTACTTTTGTTAAATCAGTGGTTATCTTTTTCATTGTTTTTATAAATCATTGTGATTGGTTTTACTGTTTCTTATCTTATTTCATTAATTTGTCTTGTCGTTATTAATTCTTCTCTATTACTTTTTTAGATTTATTTTTTTATTTCATTTTCAAACTTCTTGTGTCAGTAAGTTAACCAAGATAATATTTCATTTTCCTTGCTTACTAATATGTGATACTGAGACTACAGATATTCTGCTCAGTATGATTTTAGCTCTATTTCACAAATTTTAATATTGTTCCCACTGTCATTAAGTGTTATGTGTTTCATAATTCACAATATAGCTTATTCCTACATGTTCATGAAAGTTTTTATTTCGATGACAGTCTTTTCATGGTGGTTCTATCTTTTCTATTCATTCCTTTCTCATACTGTTCTAAGCTTTCTTATGTTTTCTTTTTTTCCATTTATCTCTTTTAGCTACCTACATATTTACAATCATTTACCCATTGTTGTTATTTTTTATTTCAAGTACTTGAGGGTGCTTATTTTTCTGTTTTCTGTTTTGGCTGGTGTTCCCGCCATGGTGTTTACATGTTGATTACTATTCTGCAGGTGGGGTAACCATTCTCAAAAATCTCATTAGCTCTGAGATGTGAAAGGTTTTCTCCAGAGAAGGTTGTTTTGCCTTTGTCAGGACTACAGGCATTCCAATGATCCTGGACAAAATGTTATTCTAATATTACAACTTGTGTTTCATAGAGCAGATGAGTATTATAAATTCAAACTCCATAACCCAGCTGGGAATAGAATTTGGGATTTGATTAATCCCTGATGATTTTCCCTTATTTCATTTTTAAAATAAATGGTTAGATTTTTGCTGTTGTTGGTGATGGTATTTTCTTGGTTTGTTTTTCCTTTTCGCTGCTGCTTTAGACTAGTGGTCAGGGAGAATTTTTATATCTCTCTTCTTAAATGGTATTTAAAGACTGGGTATGATTTGTAGATATAACTCTCTTAATTTGAGAAAGAGAAAAACTAAAGTCATAAAGATGTTACAAAATGCTGTTAGCCATCTTTACCTGCCTCTCCCCTCAGGGAGTTCAGTCATACTTTTGAAAACCAGACTAATTACATTTTTTTTCTCCAAACCAATCCCTGTCTGTGTATTTGCTATCTCATTTAAGATACTCACAATCTTCCTAGCCTTTGAATTAGTAGGTTGAAAGCATTAGTTTTCTTACTATCCATCAACTGCCACAATATACCATCAATTCTATATTTAAATAGTTCCCTTATTCCTGCACTCATATCTAATTCCATTATTATTGTCCCTGCTTATGTTCTCATTATTTCTTACAGGGCTATGGCATTGTCTTCCTAAGTAACTACTCAGCAGTCACATTTTTTCTCAGATTATCTTCCAATGTTATGATCACATCATATGCTTCAAAAAAAATTTTGGTAGCTCCCCATTGCCTAAAAATTGAAGTGGGTACTTTATTTTTCTAACTTCTTCCTTTTCTATTGTATACTGCATTTCTTATATTGCAACCAACTTATGGATTTTCCTAGGATACCCCACATATAATCATACTCCTTGTATTCCTATGCAAGGATTACCTCCTCCAGTCCCTGGGTTACTCCTACCAATTATTGAAAGCCCAAGTCAAGTTCCATTGTCTCCGTATACCTTTCTTGTCATATAAGTATAACTCATCACTTTCTTCTTTATGTTTCCACTCTCTTTTCACATACCTTCATTTGAACAGTAACTTATTATAATACAAAATTTTACATTCCTGTGTTGTCCTTTTGACTGTGAGCTCCTCTAGAGTAGAGACCTTTTTCATTCATCTGTTATTTCTCTGCTTAACTAGCATGTTGCTTAGAACACAACAGATGCTCAATAAATGTTTTTAATAAATTAATGAAATGATGAGGCTATCTTATTATATCAAAATAGTAACAGAAAATGTTTTCAATTTTAGATAACATGTATTTCTTATCTAGTACCTGTTGCACAGACCAGCAATTCAGAGCGGAGCCTGATTCTAAATGATACGTGCTGCTATAGAAGCAAAATTAGATTCTTTGAACTTTGTTATCCTCTTACTTAAAATATGCCCAGAAATTCCTAGCTCTCAATTGCTCTAGAACCAGATAAGCAAATATAACCTGAAAATTATTTAGTTTTCACTAATATTGGTAGGAATTTTAAAAATTGCTTTTCTTATTGTTTTATTTCAATTACAATACATGTTCACAAAAGTAAACTAAAATACATAGACACAAAAACATCATGTGTCTATGTATATCACTATCACTCTTTAAGATAATCAGTATTTTGGGATATATTTATATAATGTCTGATAATAAAAGTGAAACCAGAGGGTATATACTGTTTTGTATTCTTGCTTTTGAAAGTAATATATTTAAAAATCCATTATAGAGGATGCATTCAACTATATATTTTATATTAGAATTAATATGATTAAAATATTATAAACATATAATAGTCTGTTTAAAATAGAAAGTTTCAAGTCAAATTTTCTTAAGCACTAAAAAAATCTATTTTCTCTCATCATTGATAAAGGTCAAGAGATGACTCTGGTTGGCTTTCACTCCCTAAGATTGGACTTTATCTGAGTCAGAAGAGGGGAGGGAGAGCTAGATTAACAAAATCATGAACTTATCCCAAAGTAAGAGGGTGAGATGATACTGACATTGCACAGCTTGCAGTGTCAATCACAATGACTACAGATTTTTCTCTTTCTTAAATAAGAGTTGAAGCCTCTTTCACTTAAAATTGCTCAATTCCCTGGTTTTGGAATTTAGATACTTTTTCTTTAAAATTTTCAATATTACAAATAGCACAGCTGTGACCAATCTTATGGCTAAGCCATTGTGAACATCCATGTTTATATGTACAATTTCAGGGTCAAATTATGCAACATGATAAAATTTTGATATATATTGGGGTATTGCCCATGAGAAAATCATCTTATTCCCACCAGCAGCATATGAGAATGACTGTTTCTTTTACCTTTAACAGCATTAGGTATGTGTAAAAGAATATTTTTGCCAGGGTTTTAAAAACCATACTAAGGAAATCCACGTTCCTGCAGAACCCTACTTAAGCTAATGTGGGTTGGTTCACAAGTTGGCTTAAGGTTCTAGTGCTTCTTTGGTATTATTGATGTTGTTTGTATTGGTCTATTGTTTTCTCAATCCAGTATATTTTAATTTTCCTTATTTTTTTTAACCTATGTCATACATGTGTCCTTAGGCATGCTTGAAAGATGAATAATGAAAAAAGAAAAAGGAAACAAAATCCCCCAAACAAATTACTCACATATAAACACATTTGGAAAAAGACCAAGAGCATCTGACAATGGATACATTTAATTATAATGAACCAACCTGTTTTTTCTAATTTTCAAAATACCTTTCTCCTATAATGGGTAATTAGGCTTAAACTAGTATTTATTTGCTGTGTGTGTGTTTGTGTGTGTGTGTGTGTGTATGTATATGGGTGTAAATTTATCAAATATATATGTGTGTGAATATATATATATATATAATTTTTTTAAGCAATATTTAAAATACACAATCATGATAATGGGAGAAAGTTTTAATTATTTATAATTATTAAAATTTTCTCCCATAATCATGGTTCTGTATTTTAAAGGTTTCATTATTTAAAATAAAGGCATGATCTTTAGGCTAAGTACTGAATTATTGTGACATCAAGTTGCAAAAGTTGTTAAGGCCTTTATTTAGGTGGCCCAGTGGTGATAATTTAGTTTTATTTCTCTAAGAGGTTACTCTATTTTAGGACTGCATGACTCTGAGAATGGCATTGTATTTCTTCTCAGGCCAATTTTTCAGCTCTAAGTATATTTATGGTGTTTGTAAGCTTTTCTGGCAAGTATACAACACTGTTAAATATAACAGGTCTACACATTTGCAAATGTTGCGTTTTGCATTCAGTGTGTAAGATTTATTGTAATCCATAGCCTAAAACATTCCCAGAAATCACATCTCTAATAGAAATGTGTTTAAAAGCACATAGAGTGTTCTTTGCTTAGGTTGTTGCCACTTGTATTACTTTATTTTCAGAAAGAAACACAAATAGAATCTGTAACTTTAAAAATGTACTTGTAAAAATTTTATAGTCTATCTTTTTCCTTCCTTTCTTCCTTTCCTCTCTTTCTTCATTTTTACTGTCTTCTCTCAACTCTCAGTGAGACCTCAGGAATCCATTTAGCTCCTGCTCTGCTAAGACCAATTGGCTGATAGGCTGGGAGGCCCATGAAAGCCTCAGGTAAATTAATAGCAGAGTTGGTGCCTGAGAATCATGCCTGGCTGCTCTTGAAATCCTTGTGAAGCCTGAATTATTTGTATTAAGATAGGCCAGCACTCAGGCCCCTATGAGTCAATTCTTTGTAACAGTTGCCAATATTTTTATACCTGAGAGAGCGGCTTCATTCTTTATTATTGCTCAGGAATCAATACTCCCATTGCCCTCACAAAATGCTATACAAGCATTATTGGCATTTCACTTGGCAGTGAAGGGTATCAACATCAATCTCGCCAACTGCACACTTCGCTAAGCCTGCTCCACTTCTGCTCTATTTGTATTCCATCTGGGCTGTCCACGGCTGCTTGATTTGAATGGGAATCCTTAGCGCTGCCCTGGCCTGTTGTGTGATAAGGAAATGGAAAGGCATCATTTAGCTACTCACAGCAACAGTCCGTCTCTTCCTTCCCCTGCCCATTTCGTGCTTGCAAGTTTTGCTGCATTTAATAAAATACCATTTCCCACTAGCCTGTGGTTTTCTAAAATTGCTATTTCAGAGCTCTTCATTAATAACCAAATGGCAGCTTATAATCGTGTCCACTGGAAGTTACTGTGAATTTTAAAGTAATTTCTGGAGTTTCAGAGTGGCTCTGAAAGTAACGTATCTTAAAAAATGAAAACCCGTACACAGTGAGGTACAATATGCACAAAAGGGCATGGCGTGAACTGTACCGGCATTTGCTCTGAATACCAAATCCTAGCACTCTGGTTGCTGAGGAAACTCAGTAAAAATGCTCTCACTCCACACGAAAATTCTCCTTTAAAGATGTCATGTTTTGGCAATATCTATAGAGGGTCCATCATCTATCAATCTAATGCTGGGCATTATCAGCAGGTAACATTGTTTCATCAAAATGAATATCTAGCATATATAAAATACTTAGAAAACTCAACAAGAAAAATAAAAATTATCCAATTAAAAATGGACAGGGGATACAGTGGGATAGCTCTCCATACTCACTGGAATGGCTGTTACAAAAAAAAAAAAAAATTAGAAAATAGCAAGTATTGGAAAGGATGTGAAGACATTGAATATTGCAATCCTTCTGCATTGCGGGCAGGAATGTAAAATGGTGCAGCTCTTGTAGAAAATCGTTTGGCAATTTTTTAAGACAATAAACATAGAATTACCATACAACTCAGCAATTCCACTCCTAGATATATACCCCGAAGAACTGAAAGCTGGGATTCAATCAGATGCTTGTGTACCAGTCGCCTCCAGAGCGTACCCACAGCAGCCGAAACAAGTCATCTGCTGGCAGGTTGCCTGTGAGGTGCTTGTGTGATTGCTCTGAGTCTCGGTCTCTTTTTTTTTGTCAAATTTAGTGCTGCTGCGGATAAAAATGAGGACGCTAGTGATGGTGTTGGTAGTAATGGCGGTGAAAATGGTGACGATGATATGATGGTGGTGATGACACGTCACAGGATTGCTGCCAAGGTATAGTATGATATGGTATGAATAAAATGATTAAGTAAGGTTCGTGAGAGTATGTAAAACTGTAATATACCTTAGTTCTTTATTTCAAATTTTCCTTTAAATTAGAATATTTGTATGCTTTATATCAAGGAGATATGTTAAAAAGACTAATATTTGCCTCAGAGGACACATTGGTATTTGAAAATTACATATTTTGTGTTTGTAGTCGAGCATACGTGTGAGCCTAGGTTATGAAATCTTGTCAATAATGTTCAATTTCAGAATTACATTAGCTTCGGTGAAGGTAAAATAGCAAAGCTATTAATTTTTCCCAGGAGAGAGTAAGTGCTGGTTTTTGTTTGCAACACTTGCAACTTCTTGGAGGAGTTCTATTTCCTGAGCCCTTCCTTGTACCAGTAAAAATGAAATAGCTTTGAAACAAGGAATCAGAAAGCAAGTTTCTTCTCCTGACATTTTAGATAAGATGGAAGTTTTCTTCATTAAATCTTAATTTTTATAACCATTTCCAGGAAAAAAGAAATGAATCTCTCTCTTTTATTTTTTAAATAGAAAAGGTCTTCGAGGATTCAGGAGCCTTTCACTTTAATCTCAGTTTTGTCATGTGTTAAACATATGACCCATTCAAGTTAATTAGCTACTGAGCATTAATTTTCCCCTCTGTTTAATGGTTATAAAAAGGACCTACTCCTATTGCATGTAGTTGTTGAGGTCAATTAAAATGGTATTTGTGGAAATGCTTTGTAAATTATAAAGTTCCAGATTCATAGAAAGTGCCATCTATTATTAAATCTAAAATTATTAATCATAAGGCATGTCATCAGTTATATTTCAATAAGAATAAAATAAACTATGAAACAATGCCTTGGTATGATGTTTGATGAAGGAATGGGTCACACCAGCCTCTTGTTTCTTGTACATTCTTTCATCTAGTCCAAGATATAGGGCAGTACTTCTTGTTTTGAACTGTCTTCTTTAGCAGAATACAGGAAATCTTTTTGCCTGTCAGTCAGTTCCAAAACATAGCGAAATGCCCTGTATTTTCCCAAGCAAAACATTTGATTGTTTTATTGCAAGAAAACAAAATTGCAGGCATTCCTCCCATGATTAATATTTGCTCTGCTAATTAATATTTGCTCCTCAAACACGTGCAGTTTTGCCCTGTTCTTATGCCTTTCTTCATACGCAATCGTTTTATTTCATTGTTAAATCAAACTACAATATATTTGAAGATATTTTAAATGGCAATTAAACTTAACATGTGACATCCCAGCAATGCACATAACTCAATTGAAGTGGCAAAACTGTGAGTATCTAGGTCCAAGCTTGTACGTGCACAGTTGGTGACAACTCCTTTATGACTGCCACCTGGCAGTCAGTAATTGTAAGACAGCTGCTGATTTAAGGCATGTTAACATGTGGGGCAAAAGGTGACTCAGAACGGAATGTTGCATTTATGTTATTAGTCACAATGTGACAATTGTATTCTTAATATAACTGCAGACAGTATATTATTTTACATACCTTAGTATTAGGAATGTGAGACTCTTTGAAATTAGTACAGCCTTCTGAAGTCACAAAGAAACAGTCAGATGCCTCTTCAGTATTTGTAGACGGTGTGTAGTGCCTACTTTGAGTCATCTCTTCTCCACACTAAACTCTGTCAATTTACTTGGTGACTTTCTTCAACTTGTAATATGGTGTGGTTTTGAGATCATTCCTTCTGATCATTTTCCTTTGAACTAGACCTCATTATTCAGAACTCTTTAGTGCATTGTATTTGGAACTAAACTTACTACTCCAGTTATACTTACTGAAATGGTAGAATGCTCTATAATTGATTCATTAAGAAAAACAATTGTCTTGATTTCTGGGTAACTAAAATTTGAAAATGTAAATAAATTTTGCATGCACTTATAGTGTAGTTTTATTTTTAAATGATGGTAAAGCTTTACATTAAGCTAGTTATACATTATCATTTTAAGTTAAGTGTATCTTTATTCTTGTAAAATTTCAAAGTAAAATACATTTGACTGCCACTTGGCAGTAGTTCCTAATTGTTTTTAGCACGTCTATTCTGTTTTTATCTAACTCTTGTTAGCATGTTGAATGGACAGAGTCAGAATAAGGCTGCTGATTCGGCAGACACCTGTGATATTAATTTCCCAGGTATCCTGTAACAAAGTTCCATGAACTGTGGGGTTAAAAAACAAACAAACAAAGCAAAACAAAAAAACAGAAATTTATTCTCTCAGAGATCTGGAGGCTAGAATTCTGAACTTAAGGTGTTGATTAGGCCACATTCCCTCTGAATCTGATAAGGGAGCATCTTTCCTTACTCCTTGGTTTCTGCTGGTTTTCTGGCAGTCCTTGGCATTCCCTGGCTTGTAGCTGCAGCACTTCAATCTCTGCCTTCTACATTGTCAACATGGTGTTGTCCCTGTGTGTCTCTGTCTGTTGTTTAATTTTATTTTTTCCAGTTACATTTGACATAATATTATATTGGTTTCAGGTGGACAGTATAGTGATGAGACATTTATGTAACTTACAAAATCCACATTTTGACCCTACCAGACCCTGAACCTAACTGTCCCCTATACCTGAGCTCCTGAGCATTAAAGAGAAAAAACCAACATGATATAGAAAAATGTTAGTTACACGCAAACACGTGGTTAGAATAAGATGGAACTTGGAGTCACTGTTTTCACGTACGAGGCAAAGTACTGAAAATTAGGTACAGCGGTCTAGCGGCAGGTTCGGAAATGACCGACAAATCGGTACAGCCGTCTGGTAGGGTTGATATATCTGGTTTCCATCTGACAACATGTATAGTTAGTACAATGTTATTGATTATATGCCCTGTAGAGCACTTTACATCCCTGTGACTACTAAGTGACTGTGAATTTGTACTTCTTGACTGCTTCCCCCTTTATTTCTGCTCCCCCAGCCCTCCTCTCATCACCCCCACAAATCCAGTGCCCATCTGACACCAAACATAGTCATTGCAACATTACTGAACACATGCCCATGTTATACTCTACATCCCCATAACTATTACTTTGTAACTACCAAACTGAACTTCCCGATCCCTTCCCCTTATTTTATGTATTCCTTCAACCCTCCTGCCTCCCATCTGGCAATAAACTAAATGTTCTTTATATCTATGAATCTGTTCTGTTCTGCTTTTTTATTTTCTTCTTTGGATTTCACCTATAAGTGAAGTGAATTTGCATCTGTCTTCCTCTGTCACTCCACTCAGTGCAATACCCTCCTTTTTTTTTTTTAATTTAAACTTTTCATCTATATAATTTGAAAGCAACTGTTGATAGACATGTAGCCATTGCCATTCCATCATTTATACTTTCTGCTTTTTCCTATCTTAAAGAAGTCCTTTAACATTCCTTCTAGTATTGGTTTGATGATGATGAGCTCTCAGTTTTTTCTTGTCTGGGAATATCTTTATCTGTCCTTCAATTTTGAATGCTAGCCTTGCTGGATATATTAATCTTGGTTATAGATCCTTGGTTTTCAATATTTTGAATATTTTCTGCCAATCCCTTCTGGCCTGAAAAGTTTCTGATGAGAAAGCAGCTGAGAGTCTAATGGGTGTCCTCTTATAAACCATTATTTGCATTTCTCTTGCTGCTTCTAGAATTTTCTCTTTTTCTTTAATTTTTGCCACTTTAATTATGATGTGTCTGGAGTGTGGTTCTGTTTGGGTTCATCATGTTTGGGACTCTCTGTGTTTCCTGGGCTTCCATGTCTATGTCCTTTGCCAGGTTAGGACAATTTTTAGTCATTACTTCTTCAAATAAGTTCTCTACTCCTTGCTGTCTCTCTGCTCCTTGTGGTACTCCCGTGATACGAATGTTGTGCTTGATGTCCCAGAGGACTCAGCTTATCTTAACTTTTTTGGATTCTTTTTCTTGTTCTGTTTGATGTTTTTTGTTGATTATCTTTCAAATCACTAATTCGTGTCTCTGTTCCATCTAGTCTGGAGATTTCTTCTATTCCATTCTTCATTTCTTTTATTGTAATCAACATCTCGGTCTGGTCCTTTTTTTATTGTCTCTATGTCCTTTTTTATGCTTGTTATCTATCTCTTCAGTAAAATTTTCATTAAGTTATTTAAACATCATTACAAGCTCTGTCTCTGATAGTTTGTTTGACTCCAACTTGTTTTCTGGGGTTTTCTGTTGTCCGTTCTTTTCAATTTTATTTCTTTGTTCCCTCATTCTGGCAGCCTCTCTGTTTATAGATATTCTGCTCCTTCACTCATTGCTGTAGTTTTTTCTGAAACTTGCTGCTGATGGCATGAGGGGGTAGGAGGACAGAGACCTGGCAGTTTGATGCGGGGGTCGGGGGACGACTAGTGTCTTTGTCCCCTTCCTGTTGCTGAGAGAAGCTGCAAGAGCAGTGCCGGCTTTTGCTTTTCTGTATTCGGTTTGCCTGAAGACTCTGTCCTGCGTTTTGGGATCTGGTGTCTGGAACTCTGGTCCCACAGGCAGGCCTGGTTGTGAGCATAGAAGTGTGCCTGCACCTGCCTCTCTCCTTCTCCTTCCCAGCCAAAGAGAGATTGGGCCATGGTTTAGAAGGATGAGGTGACAAGGGTTCATGCCTTTGTTTTCTGCCTGGGACTGCAGGGCCAGTCAAGTAATATGGGTTTACACATTTCTGTTCTCAGTTTGCCCTGAGGTCTCTGCCTTGAGTCTTGGGGTCAGCTGTCCTGTATGCTGGTTCCTCAGACCAGGCTGGTGATGGGCCAAGAAATGCACTCTCAACCCCCTCTCCTTCTCCTTCCCAAGCCAGAGTGAGGTCGGGATGTGGCTCCTCACTGCCCCTGTCTGTCCCTCTTCTCTTGGGACCAGAATGAAGTCAGGCCGCTGCATCTCGCGCACCCAATCTGCACCTCCTCGGGTTGCAGTGTCTCATGGCCCTGCCTCTTGGCCTCCCTTTCTCTGCCTCACAAACTGAGGGAGGTTAGAATGCTCACCCGCTGCCTTCTTCCTTCTCCCTCCCCCAGCGCAGATCCAAGCAGGGACCCAGGCACAGCCTGAGTCTCTGCATGTCCTCCCCTTGTTTTCCTCTGATGGCCCCCTTTGCTCACCTGCAGGTATTTCGATGTGACGAGCAAGTCTCTTACCTATGTTTGTGCGTTGCACAGGGAATCCTTACTTTAGTTACAAATGTTTTATTTGCTGTGATCTCCAGTTTTCAGAAGTCCCTCTCATGCCACCATTTGTTCTTTTCCAAAGGTATGTCTCTGTCTTCACATGGTGTTTTTCTCTTTTTATAAGGACAATAGTCACATTGTATTATGGCCTTCCCTAATGACTTTTCTTAGCTTTATTATATTTGCAAAGACACTACTTTCAAATAAAGTCACATTCCTCGGTACTAGCACAAAGGACTTCAACCTACGAGAGCTGTCCAGAAAAAGGCCAGCCATAACTGTCTCATTTTTTATAGCACATGGCTGGATACTTTCTGGAAAGCTCTGTGTGTTTTGGGGGAGAAAATTTAACCTAGAACACTTCTCAACATTATTTTGTGAATTGATACCAGTTCATTACTACCCAGGTCACTACTATAATAAATCTACCAGCACTAATCTGATAATATTTCTTAGCACTCAAACCATATTTCTTAGTTAGAGAAAAAAATCTAACAGGAGAACTGTCTGATTATTAGTGGAGTCACTGAAGTCCCTATACGCTTTGTCTTTGACGTTCGTATTAGACAAGTCCTGTAATCCTCTCAGAGAAAAATATGAGTGGAATGTGATAAGCCATTAGACATTTTCTGAGGGTTACTCCCTCTTCTCGGTACTCACTATCCATTCCTATAGTAATCCTTGTACCCGGTGACTTGTTTCCCAAGCCTATCATTTTCCATTTGAAAGTGGGACTGACATTGGCCTCCTTCCAGTTTTTAGATTCTTTTGTCCTTCTGTAAAATCTCTCATAAAACAAGGATGGTTGGTGAGCAAGATTTTGTTTATAAGTTCTCTTAGAACTCTGAAGTACAATTCATCTAAGCCAATCTTGAATTCATATAAAGCAACTTTATTACCCTTGGGTTTTGTATTCTCTTATTAATGCTTGTTCTATATTTGACAGAGAAATCGGAAGCAAAAAACCAGGAATTTAGAAGTTCTGTTTTCTGTCAAACTTCAGCATAGCATCTTTTGTCTCATGCAGTGGTCCTGGCCCTCTTTCATTTACTTCTTATTTGTAAAGTTGACAAATTGTGGTCCATGGGCCAAATCTGACCTACTGCTACCATTTCCTATAAGCCTGTAAACTAAGGGTAGTTTTAAATTTCTTAAGTGGTTACATTTTAAATGATTATATACAAACTTACAAAATAGCTGCCATTTTGCTTCTTAATCCACAAAACATAAGATATTTAATATCTGACCCTTTCACAAAAAGTGTGCTAATTTCCTGACCTAAAGAAAATAGAATGGTATATCATTACTGTTTTAATTTGTATTTCCATGATAACTTAGTAAAATCAAGCACATTTTGATTTTTATTTGACATCTGTATATCTTTGTAGATTGTCTTTTTGCAAATTTTGCTCATGTATCTAAATTTTAAATTAATTGAATGAACTCTGTATATATTCTTTTTTGTTTTTTAATTGAGGTGACATCTGTTATCAAGGATTACATAGGTTTCAGGCATACAATTCTACAGTGCATTGTCAACTTGATGTATAATAAGGTCACCACCTAATGTGACTTCTCTTTCCATCACCTTATATTTAGCTTCCCCCGCTCCTCTCCCACCCTCTCCCCTTTCTCCCCTCCCTAACCCACTCGTCCCCAAATAAACATTAAACTATTGATTGTGTCCATGGGTTATTTGTTTGTTCATTTCATTTCTTTTCTTTGCTTTCAGTTTTATATTCCGCATATGAGTGAAGTCATACAGTTCTTTGTTTTTTCTGAATGGATGGACCTGGAGATCATCATGCTTAGTGAAATAAGTCTGTATATATTCTGAATACCCATTTTGCCAGGCAACGTGGTTTGTCTACCCTGTGGTGATCTTCCTCACTCATTCTGTTTCGCTAGTTAAACATCAGTTCTTTTCAGATATAGTGATCTGAAAAGGGGATCTGACCCCACCCAAATCCTAAGGGGAGGGATTCTAAAATCATGATTATTCCAAATATTTGTGGCAACTGCATTACCTCTTGCTTGTGATTAGTTTTGGATGAAACACGTGTCCATGAGATGGGAAAGCCTCTGAGTGTTTCCCCCTCACTTTAAACAAGGAATACTGGGATTTGTAAAAAAGTCTATTTGCAGCCTCTGTTTGCTTTTTCCTCATGTGAATACTGGGAATGTTATACTCTGTTGAGCATACCAGTATCTAGATTAAATGGACAAGTCAGCAAAAGAGGGTAACAGAGCAGCATGAGAAGAGGGTGGGTTCTACATTTTTGAGCCTGTTAGCATTTAAGCTTTTTGTAGGTGGGCTTTTTGTTATGGGCCGCCAAGTACATCCTACCTAATGTATTTAGCATTTGCCACCCTTTCATTTGAATTTTAGAGTCATATTGTCATATTCTAGTCACTTGAAATAATTAGAACTATTTTGTCTCTATAGATTAATTTGAGCTTAAATAATATCTATAAAATCTTGAGTCATTCCATATACTCTCCATTGTTCAGGTCTTATATTAGTTCTTTAAATAAAATTTTCTCTAGAAAGACTTTGCAAATTCTTATTTGATTTATTACTAGGTACTTTATGGTTCTTGTTGCTTTAAGAAGTGGCTTTACTTTTATTACATTGTATAATTGTATTTTATTAGTGGAAAAATGTTGCAGATATTTTAATATTGATGTTATATACTACTAGCTTGCTACTTTTCTTCTTTTGATTTTAATCATTCATCTGTGAGTTTCCTTGAGTTTTCTATGAAGCCATACATATTATTTGCTAATAATTACAATTGTGTGCTTTCCATCCATTGCCTTATAATTTTTACATTTTGTATCTTCTTGTAGTGCTTGGGGTAAGTATAGTGTTCAATAGAAAGGGTCAAAGAGGTCACTCATGTATTGTTTCTGCTTTGTTTCTGACTTGAATGAGAAATGTTTTAAATATGTCATATGTAAGTAGGATGCTTGCTGTAAGTTTACTGTGAATATGCTTTATAGAAAATTAAGCACTCCCTCTTTATTTATTTAATTCTACCAGTTTTCCAGGTCTTCTTTTGTACTAATATGAACGAGTGATGAATGTTATAGCAGAACATTTTAAGTTCTATTCAGATGACATAGATTTTTTTTCTCCTTTAATATATATTAAGGCAATGACTTACATTGATGGGTCTATTAACAATTATTTTATTCCTAGAAATAAAACTAGTTTGTTCTGAGTAGATAGGTGTTTCATAATTTTTTTGTATACTGTTTATTTTGTACCAAATAATTAGCTCTTAGATCTGCTTAACCTTTTATCTGTATATTTCTTTATTCTTTCTGCCTTCATTTTTTCTTTATTACCATTTTATCAGATTTATTTGATTCTTTTTTTATAAATTATTTAATTGAATGCATAATGCATCTTTAGTCCTTCCACTTTTTTCTTAGAAAAATGTTTGAAGTGATACATTTGACTCTGAGAGCTGTTTTGGCTTGACTATGTAATTGTTATTAATTTCCCTGGAAAAGTAGTGGGTTAGATGTATTCATTTATTTGTTTACTTTTGGCAATCATATATTGAATGTTTCTTCTAACCCAGACTCTTAATATATGCCATCTAATTTAATCCTCAGACAACTCTGTGTATTATTCTAATTTCTCAAGTCAGAAAACAGACTCTAAGAGGTTAAGCGGCTTGCCTAATGTTGCTCAGTCTGTGACTGGTGTAACTTCTGGCTTATCACGGCCACACAGAATCTTAAAAAATACGATTTAAACAGGGCCATGCTAGAAGCGTAGTCTCTTTCATAGACGAAGTGAATTTTTGTCAGCTATACATTTCCTCACTGTGTGTTTGGATGTGATGGATGGAATGGAGTATAGGGATAGGAATGAAAAAAATAAAAGACTAAACTTTCTATTATGCCTAGAATATTAAGTCTCATTGACTTTTTTGGAGCTTTCTTTTTTCAGTACTAGCTACCTATATGTGCTTCATATAAACAAATTTGGTAAGAACATAGATTTTTCATGGATAAGGTTAGCATTGAAGCCATGAACCTAAAAATGTTTTATTTCAGAATTTTAGTGTTAGAAAATTAAAATTTGCAATGTACTTTAACTTTATTTCAAAATGCTACTTGTTGTGGTAGCATCACCCCACATGAAGGTATACATGAAAATGACTAGTATATTGTGAAAGGGACATTTTTCTAGTCAAAGTCCATCTTCAATTAGTAGAACCTGGAGTATTAAAATTGGATTCATGATCTTACCCAAGATTCAGAACTAATTTTTTCCATAAAACAGAGAAAACAGATGACCATGCGTTTGCCTTCATTTGTCTTAATGGAATAGCCTAATGAAACATTTTAGAAATATGATATAACCCCTTTCCAAAATACTGAACCACCAAACTGGCATTATTTTAAAAGATGTGAGAGAAACACAAAAATGAGACTGTTTTATTGATTCATTTAATGGTCAACTTATCCACAAATATTTAAATTTACTGGGCTTGTGTTTGTGGTGATGAAAATGATAAACACAGTCACTCAGAGGATCTGATGATGTAATTCAGAGAAACTAGCAGAGTCTAGTGACCTCACAACTTTCATTAAAGAAAATCCTCTCTAGAAACTTTGCAATGTGATTATATTGATTATGCTTTAGCAACTGATTACAATTTTACTTTATTGTTCTCTCAGGCAAGACACATGATCTTTTGCATATCACTTTTGATGTTTTCATTAGGCTACAAATTCATTAGAATCCTGCTCATTGCTTCCTTGAATGTCAGGGCCAGATATTGTCTTCATCATTTTTAAAGTAAAAAAATATACTTTTCCAGGTCCTTAATATTTGAATTGGGTGATGAGAAAAATTTTCTTTGCTAATTAAATCTGCTGTATACAGAATACATTCATTTCAGTAATTAGTAAAGTCATATTGTCTTTTATTTGCTTTGATTTTTTTTTTGCTTTTACTAATTTAATGTTATAAGAAGCAATATTAAATAATATTGTGAACTAACTAACAAATGAATTATTTCACTCCAGGTAAGGGACCCATCCTAATTATGGGTAGATCTTGATTTTTAACAAGGAATACAGGTGATCAATATGTAAACTCTATTTCTTTGCCTTTTTTCTTTTCTGATGGGAGAATGTAATTAGGAGCTAAGACACTTGATGTTGTGTTTCAGTAAGTGGTTTAACATGAGGGCTACCTCCCTGGGCAGAGCAGAGTTGACAGTCTTGGGAGGGAAACCCGTTTGGAAGCTGTCTGGAACCGTGGAGGTCACTCTTCATTTCCTCAGGGCTGTTATCCAGATGCCATCCTATTTGTGCTTTTGCTTCACTTCACTCAGCTGAGCATGGCTGCTTTCTGGATCCTTTGCATTTCACACCACTGAGCTTGACTGTTTTCTGGTTCATAGATGCTCACTTGTAGCATTACTCACACTAAGATTCTAGCCTTCAAATCCCAGCTAAAACCGACCCCTGATGATTCACAAATGGCAAATCACTAGAGAGCATGCAAAATACCTAGAGTTTCAAAAACTCACTGGAGCTGTTTCTGCCAGGTGAATCTGTAATACAGTAGCCTTGACCATGGAATTTTGGAGTTAAAATTTCCAAATTCTCCATTTAGCCATTTGATAGATGAATTGTCTCAGTGATTATACTGGAGAAAGAGGTCCACAAGATATCTGGTATATTGCTTGAAGATCTTTTTTCACATGTTGGTTTTAGTTGAGAAAATAAGCCGTATGTCAATATGGACGAATTGACAAACTGACTTCTTTTACTCTTTGCAATATATTTTTGTTTCTCACTTCTGTTAAAGAATCTGATTCTATCATTTGTATTAATAAACCTTCTTATGTAACTCAAACTGCTCCTGTGGGGAGTCATGAATAAACTACTAAAATTGAATCTGTACCTGTCTATTGCCTGCTTTACAGAACAGTGGAAGTAAAGAGCTCATCTGTGAACACTGAATTCATTGTATTGGTGATACTAGTGGATTTCTAAGTCCATTCTCCAGGGCTTCAGTGCATCCAGGTAACATTAATCCATGCGCTGATGTGGTAGATTCACAAATTTGTAGGGAACCTCAGATGTAAATGTTCTTGTGTTATATAGAAACTATTAATTAGCTTTGAACAAATGCTTATAAGGAAAAGTAGTTCTTAGACTTATTCCAGGTGTACAAAATCTAGACTGCCTGTGATGTTTTTTGTTCAGGAGGGACAGAACTCTGAAAATATTAGGAATCTTCATCCATTCACTCATAATTAATATGTCTTAGGTATCTACTGTGTAATAGAGACTCTGTTATACACTAGAGATACAAAATTGAAACGAACATAATTCCTCTTTCAAGGAATGATTACTTAGTTTATTGTAGCATCTTAGGATGTGTAGTTTCCACAGACGTTAAACATGCATTTGTATTAAAATATTTAAACATTTAATTTAATTTAATTATAATATAATATTAAATATTAAATATGCATATTTTACCTCCAGTGTTGCTATAGAAGGCATAAAGAAGTATATTGGCATGTCCTCAGTGTCCACTTTAAATTTTCACACCACTTTGTTTACCCACCTCTCTTGTGATTTTCCTTGTATTATTTAGTATATTGATGTAAAATAAAAACACACCTACAATATCCTCCTATCACACTGTAAGCTCCTCAAGAAAAGGCAAATAGCTGGTTAATGTTTATAACCCCTACATTGCAAATTTCTCAGGTAAACTCTGGAGGTGACAACTTACAATGTATTATACTGGCATATATAAGAATGGGACACTAAATATTTAATTATTCAAGTAGTTCGTTATTTAGTCTGCATGCTCTAGCCCACTCATTTGACTAATTTTGTTCTCATGGGGGAGTCAGAAGACTTTGGTTTTTAGTTCTGGCTCCGTTACTGGCTCTTTGAGCTTTAGAAATCATACAACCATTATGCACCTCTGTTTATCCATCGGTTTCTAAAAGCAGTGGCCAATTTATCTAAATTCTATAAATAAATGTATATTTTCATTTTTAGTAAGGATAACCAAAATAGATTTTGCATCCTGCTTTAGAGAGCATTATTAAAAACAGATGGTATTAGGATATTTTTAATGCAAAGATTTTAGGAATTCCTTCCCAGGACATATTCTCAAAGTAGAATACATAGTATCCTTCATCATGATCTCTAGGCTCTTAACTTATACACCACATAGGAACATAAAAATCAAAAAGGGGAAAGGATTTGTGAATTACACATAGATGAACATGGTGGTCACATTTACCGGAAAGAAATTTTGCTGTGGAATGAAGATTCACCCAACCCTGGTGGTCCTAACAATATCCCATTTTCCTGCTGGAGCAGAACGTTTGCATTTCCTAAGGTCAGAGTGACCGTGACTTTCTCTCTGATGAGGATGAATGCATTTTACTTTTTGTTAAGGTGTATCTTTAAAAATACATTTCCCCCAAATCCTTTTTTCTTTTAGGAGAAAAAACTGCAAGTCGTTTTATAAAGATATATTTTCTTTTAAAAATCTTAAATATAGTTTAATTTACTTTTATTTTTCAATTATAATCAACATACAATGTTATATTAATTTTTAGGTGTGTAATACAGTGATTAGATATTTATAACTTACAGAGCGATCACCTCAATATGTCTAGTTATCACATATTGTTGACTATATTCCCTATGCTATACCTTACATGCCCATGGTTGCTCTTATAATTGGCAATTTAATCCCTTCCCCCTTTTCACCCATCCTCCCAACTGCCCTCCCATTTCGCAACTTATAAAGATATATTTTTATAGCTAAAAACACATCTGAAAATTATACATATGCACTACTGTACATACATGCATTAAAAACATATTTATATATGTTTATAAATACTTTTTTGAATAAAATATTTTAAAACATTCAGATGAAAAATAGGTACATTTTTTTCTTTTTGCCACAAACCATGGAAACAAATATTCATGGAGTATGTCCAACTCAGTAGAATAGGCATCTTCCAATATTTAGATCAACCGAGTAAGGTTCTCGGATGAATGTTTTGAATTTCACTCATCACAATATATATTTTGTCAATATGAGATAATCTGAGGTATATTTTCACTCTGCAGAATTTCATTGCTCTGATTACTATCATTTTAATTATAAAGCATGGAAGAAAACAGATGCTTTTAAGTTTAATGCACCTGGAGACAAATGTATTAAATATTCATTTTATTTTAAGACTCTAAATTGCTAAGTTTTTGTAATTTACCTTACAAAGCTTAACTATGGTACATTTGTTTGCACAGTTTTTATAGCAAATCCATTGGAAGTAAGCAGAGGGCCATTATTATTGGCTTGACTGAGAGGCTAAGTAATTAGGATTTCTCAAACTATGTATAGCTTGTATATTCCAGTCTGCTATCTTGAATTTAAAAAAATATGGACAAAATTGACTTCTAGATAAAATAATTGATGCAATCAGTAAAATTATTATCTCATGAAACAATGTGCCTTTTAAATAATTCTGAGATTACCCTCAGAATTGTTTGACAAATTCATGTATCAAAAGTGAAAAGAACATATTAGTGTTTTGTATTTCTTTGGATAAATACCCAGAAATGGAATTGCTTGGTCATAAGGTATATATATATATTCCTATATTCATTGCAACATTGTTTACAATAACCGAGTTATGAAAGCAACCTAACTGTCCATTAATAGACAACTGGGTAAAGAAGATGTGGTACATACATACAATGAAATATTACTCAGCCATAAAAATAAATAAATCTTACCTTTTACAACAACATGGATGAACCTAGAGGGTATTATGCTAAGTGAAATAAATCAGGCAGAGAAAGGCAAATACCATATGATATCACTTATCTGTGGAATCTAAAGAGCAAAATAAACTAACAGACAAAACAGAAACAGACTCATAGATACAGAGAAAAAATTGATGGTAACCAGATGGGAGGACAATTGGGAGACTAGGTGAAGAAGATGAAGGGATTAAGAAGTACAAATTTGTAGTTACAAAATAGTCATGGGGATATTAAGTACAGCATAGGGAATATAGTCAATATCAATAGTTTTATGATAACTACGTATGGTGTCAGATGGGTACTAGACTTATCAGAGAGATCACTTTGTAAATTATATAAATGACAAACACATCTGGTTCAGAAACACCATGAATGTCACACAATACCACACACAGCAGGCCAAGGCAAAGCCAAGCCTGGGGAAACAATGTGTCATTCTAAGTATGATACATATGGGAGATGTTCCAAGAGGTTGTTGATTGCTGCTGCCCCAGCAAAACTTCCTTTTTTTTTGTTTTTTTCCATTGATGATGAGGCTCAAGTCAACATGACTCTTTTCAGCTTCTCTTTTGCTCATGTGTGTGCCCATGAGCCCATGGCACATTTATAAGTTGTTTATTTCTACCATTCAGGATTTCTTCAACTTGCTATTCTTATAAGTTACATTTTTAAAGTGGACTTCCATGAAATTATTTGTATTGCTACCAAAATGTGTTTGTGTGCTGTTAAGTCCATATTGCTTTAAGTAAGTTCTGAGGGGGCACGGGTGAGTGCAGCCAATGGAGTGAGCAAGATGCTCCATTAGGGTGTGGAAACAAAGTACTAGAACTTTATTTCAATTTCTATCTCACGTAACAGATCACTTAAACTTCATTAGTGCTACATACATGGATTGGAACTTGCACACTCACCTAGTCCCAGTGAGCTGGTGACAAATGGTTCACAAAGTGAGGGAAGATGAGAGTCCCCCATTTTGGAGGGATTGATCTAATGTCATGCTTGCTTGTTTATTTATTGATTCTAAACCCATTATACTTTGCAAAAATGGAAGAGAGTCTTAAAATATATCTATGGATTGAAAAATAGTAGAAAAATACAAACAATAAATAAAAAGTTGCCAACTATAGATCTAGCAGTAGTTCTTTGGCAACTACACCAGAAAGTAAGAACAATGGTTAAATAGTTAAGTCTGTGTAGAAGACAGCCAAGTAATGTAAATAAAATCTATTAAAACTAAGTTTTACACTCATCTCTGTTAACAATAAATAATATGTGTTGAAGCTTAGTTATGATAGTAGTGCATTTGGCACATGTATCTTGAGGTCACTTATTTTTCAAATTGGATATGCAATGAAGCCATTTGGAGACCACTTACTCAGAAGTATGACTTGGAATTTGTATACTTGATTGTGGATATTTCTGGTTGAGAAGACATATATCAGGAGAGATCGGAAACATGTGAATTCAGGTGATACAAAGAAAACTGGCAAATATCAAATATCAGAAGTAGACGGATTCTGTGATTTAATTGTACTATTGATACTCTAAATTTTTTAACCTTGATACTACATTGGTTGCTAGGTGTCAAAGCCTGGCCTACAGTCGCCCGTGTTTCACATGCCCAAATAGTGGTAGTATGATGCTCAGCTGCTTCGTGTATGAGGTCAGGCATCTGAAACCATAAGTAACACAACGTTGTAAGAAGAGTAAAATTCTCAAGTTAAATGTCATGAAGTAAAAGACTAGCTGTGAAAAACCGAAATATTACAATGATTTGTTCATTATTGCTGATTCTTACCTGTAGGAATAAAAAGATATCGGAATTAGCTCAGATATTTCTACTAGTGATCATCAATCCAGAGATGCAACTTAACTTACATCACTTTGACTTAATTAGTTAAGCAAATAGTTATTAAATGCCTACTAACTTATGAGTGCTAGAAGTAATTGATGCCATTTATTGAGAATTTTCTTTGTCTCAAATATATCATTTTGATTAATCCTTACCACAACTTTTAAACTAGATATTATAATCTTAATTATAGAAATAAAGAAATGAGGAGGTAAAGTAATTAGCCCAATTCTAAACAGGAGTTCCTGGAACAACCTGAGATGTATCTACACAATGCTAATGAGTCTCTCTGATAAATGTAAAATTATAGGGAGAGTGGAGTGATGAGAAAGGGAAAAAAGAAGAACCTTGGAAAGTGGGGGAGCAGCAGCCTCCCTTCTCTAAGCGATTTTTGTGTGAAAACTGCCTGGTACTTTGCCCTCAGATCCCTCTAGCTGTTTTTGTTGTTTGTTTGTTTTTGGGTTGTTTTGTTTTGTTTTGTTTTGTTTTTATTTCCTCAAGTTCTAGACTCAGTCTACCACCATGGAGAAGAGATAGGAAACTTTTATAGCTGTAGCTGTGTATTAGTGTTTCAGGATTGTATCAGTCTTGCAGCTCTTCCCATTCTGATACTGATTTCATGGTCACCTAGTATCTGGTCTTCTGCTAAGTCCCTACAGCTGCTCCTCTGCAGGACTTCCCAGAGACTGATGTCTTTGACATCCGGTGCCAGATGTTTCTCAGGCTAACCACAGCATTCTTGTGTCTTTGCTTATGAGACGGAGATCGAAGTGGTTATCATCATTCTCTAAACTCCATCACCTCCCCAGTTCTTATTCAAATAATCTCTCCAGGTCTTTGCTTCTTTTAAACAGAGGGTTCTGGTGTTCTGTCTGACTGAGCTTCCTAAGACACTGGCCTGTCCTTTGAATTCCAGATCAGCTTGCTGTGCTGCCCTGCTTAGAAGCCTTCTTTTTAGGATGATCTGGACTGCTCTCTCTGAAGTCTTTCTTCTTCCATTCCTTAATCTGGCTTCCTTCCCATGCCTGTGCCCCAATTAACATAGGGCGGACTTCTTCCAAGATGGTGCTGTTTGTCTTGACTCTTTCCCAGGTTCCCCTTTGTGTTGCTTCTACTCTTTGACATTCAGGATTTAAAATGATTATCATTAACATCATCATCATTTGTATTTTAGTTCAATATACATATTTGTTTAGCTTGAATAAAAGACACTTAATAAAGGTGAAGTCCTTGTTTTTTTTATACAGGCTCTCTGCTCCCTTTCTCCCTAGAAGAATTGAATATTATGAATTCTAGCTTATATTACTATGTATTTTTTACATATATGTGTCCATATATAATGAATAATAACCAATGTTTTTATATATATATATATATATATATATATATATGGCATGCTCTAAGTTTTCAAGTGAATTTCTTCCTTGACTTTGAAAGCAACCCTATGAAATAGGTACCGCTATTATCTACATTTTTAAAATTGATACACCAAGAGCTTAAATAACTTGTACAAGGTCACACAGCTAAGCTGTGGAACTGGGATTCAAAGGCAGGCATCCAACTCCAGAACCAGTAGGCTTCATCATATGTTTACGCTTTTAACTACTCTAATGTTATACAACCTATTGTGCTATTATGCAGTGATTTTTTTAAAAGCTAACAAATGCATTTTTAAATTTTTTCTTAATTTATTTTTCCTATCAACATTGTCTTCTATTTTTGAGATACATGTTAATGTAATCAGTGTTATTTAGTGCTATGTAATAGTCTGTCAGAAATATCCATCATAATTCACTCTGTTCTCCTTGAGGGACATCTAGAATGTTGCTGATTTTTCAGTACTGTAAGCCATTTATGCTGCAGTGAACACTGTGATGCATGTTCCCATGTAAATGGTCACTTTCCACGCCAATTCAAACTTGGCTATTTCACCAGTGCCTTTGTCATTCAATAAGATGAAGTATGACGTGATTTATTTAAATAATTCCTACTAATATATGACTGATTAATAAGAATTTAATCCTTTGCTGGACTTTGTATTTTTAAGAGACTCACTTAAACTATAATGTTAATATAAAGCTGTGAAGAATTTCAGAAATTAGGAAGAATAAACTTATTTCATTCTTTTATTCCATAGGGAATAAAAGATTATCTATGGGGGGAGGTAGTCCCATTGCCTTTGGGACTCCTATTACGCATCCAGTAAGGTTGACCTTTCTCTTCTGTATCATGGAAATTTGGGTCTCCCTGGAAGTCTGTTTCAGCACCAATATTCCAAAGTGGTTAAGGTCTTCCTTGCAGTGCTTTGTTTCCTATGTTATAATTATAAATGTATTTACTGGATTACAAAATACACAGGACTATGGTGGCCATGGGACTTTAAAATATAGGAAAACATACTTCTAAATCTTGAAAAGTAGGGGGAGTACCCCAAAGCAAGGTAGTCTTGACCTTTAATACTTTAAGTTGCTGTTTGGAAATCAGCTATGCTCCCCACTATGCCCCCCATGCATATGTTGTTTGCCCTTTGAATGGAGATGAACCAAGTGGAAACATCAGAGAGCTATCAACCAGAAACCTAAGAGTATTTCAAATCGGGACAATTATAGTCCTATTCGTGGAGGGACTTCACTAGCATACCTTTTTTTCTGGATGAACTCTTTGTGAATGAACTCACTTGTTCATTTGTTATTTTATATATTTTATATATATACATGGTTGCTTATATACATCTTGGTGCATGTCACAGATGTTGTCTCATAATAGAAAACCTACTGGACCTGAACTTCAACAAGACGAAATGTGAAATTTTCCATTAACAGCACAGAATCAAGAAGGAACATTGAACATGGAATTAGAACACCAAGTTCTAATTCTAACACTTACTGGTTTGGTCAAATTGGACAAGTTATCATAAATGGAAATCATAACATTACTGATCTTATCATGTTGTAAGATGATTATAATATCTTTCAAATTTGTATAATTAATCCAAATAAATTTTTAAAAATCTAACTTATTTCTTAAACACTGAATGACATACTTGTCACTAGTGATATATGTGGAAAAATTTTACAGAACTACTATAAAATAAATATACTGATATCCCATTCCTAGAGTTGCTGTGGGAGAAAAACTGGCTTGATAATGTGTACAGTACTGTAAGTCAAAGACTAAGGATGATCTGTTAGAAACTACTGAGCCACTGAACTGATGGAGCATCTGTTTTTTTTAGGCTTGAGCATAGAAAAAGAGTCCAGAGGGTTGTGACAGTTTAAAAAGAAGATTCCAGGACGAAGCCTGCATGTCTATGTTTGGTATGACAAGGGTATGTAAGTGGGACCTGACTGAAGGTAAGTAGGTGACTGAGTCCTCCCAGGTGTTATCCACTGGGCAAAAGAAGCCTAGAAGCAAGTGAACGTGGGGGTGGATCATAGGGGACAGGCTAGAGGTGAAGAGGAGGAGGCTGAGCCTCACTCAGATATTCCATGTCAGGTAGTTGTGCAGGGAGAAACCTGTGGTGGTCCTACCTGAGAATCCATGAACATTTCCTGTGAGGATGTCATTATTTGATGAAGAGAAGGAAACGAAGGCCAGCAGACAAAAAAGAGAGACTGATTTACCATGAGCAGTCACTTGTAGAATGTCTTCCTTTTGCAACTTCATCCCTGTTCCAATCTCAAAAGAGAAATGCCAACAAGGAATTGAGGAATGGCATGAGATAGAAGACACCCTCCACTCCTTCCCTACTTCCTACTTCGTGCCACAGAATTACCTGTTTATCCCACCTCGGATTGTTCAGGAAGACAGTTGTAAATTGAATATGAGATTGAAATTTTTAAATGGAAAGCATCAAAATCAGTCTGAAAATTTATGAAATTGGACTGAAATATTACTAGAGAGCCTGAAATCCAATGGGAATGGAGGCCTGACAAAGAATTTTTTATTTAAAAATGTACAATCTTTTTATGGTAATACCACAAGTTGATATACCTCAATGAGATAAGTTAAATTCGTTAATAATTATTAACTGTAAACCTTTCTGTTCTCATAGGACTGCATGTCCTGAGAAGTCTTTCTTCCAGATGGATCCTGTGAGATTTTCACTCAAGTCTTGGCAGAGATGAAACTTGGCCTGCTTTCTATATGACTAATCTTAAATTGTTCATGCATTTGTTCATTTATTCAATCTACATTTATTGAGCATTTAGTGTACCAGACACTGAACTACTGAACCAGACTCTTGGCATAATTAGGCAGGCCAAATACTCAATTCACATGATTTCACATGGAATAAAAAGACTTTTTTTTTTCTCCCTTAAGCTCTTGCGGCACTGGCAGACACTACAGAAAATAAACAGTGAACTTTAAAACCAAATAGCATTCTGAACTTCCTTGGTAGAAATAATGGTGACCATGCATCCTGAATTTTCCAGGACAGCCTTGGTTTCTTACAACATCATTGTTTTTTCAATAAAATAAATTTATTCAATATGTAGCTAAATGCAATTTATTTTTATGACTTTGTAACACTTTTCATTTCAATTTATAACTGATGAAACATCCTTTGTTAGGCCACATGCCCTAATATAATTTGAAAAATGTGGATGCTTTAATGCTGTGAATTTTTTAAAAATCAAATTTAGACCTAGATTTTCGATGACAAAAACATGAAAGTTATTTCCTTTAGATCTAGATTATGATGACAAAACTATGAAAGTTATTGTTTCCTGGAAACCTAGTTTTCCTGGCGTGTGAATCTCTTGGCATTTAACACTATTTTTTCAAGGTATAACAAGCTGCAGCTAAAGCAACAATTTGACTTTTGCAAATTTCAACCCACAGTAATGTGATGCTCATGGATTTCCTGAGCTTTCAGAGTCCAGAGTGCTAACCATTACACCATGGGGCCTGCTCCTGTGCTATCAAAGGTAATGAATTGATGCACTTGAGTCTTCACTCAGGTCATACATTCTGCTAAATAAAATGAAAGATAGCAGGGGCCGAGAGTTAAGAGACAGAGACAGAGAGAAGAGACTTAAAGAAGAATAGAGGAGAGAGAGCCAGGGTGAAGTAGTGTGTCTGGACCCAGCTCAGCTCTCATCTCAAAATAACTTTTTGCCCAGGCCATTCAAGAAGCATGATGAGGATCATAATCAGCTTTTGTTTTTAGATTCCTTTTAGTTTTATGGTGGAATAATTTAATTAAAATACATTTTTATTACCATTTCACGGCCTCTGTCTGCTCTCTCTACTGCTGTAATTTCCTCAAGAGGAGATGTATGACATCCTGTGGGCATCCCTAGTAGCTTTTCAATCATCAGTTCATATCTTCTGAGTTAGTTTCATTTTGCCAAAGGAATCCTTTTCTCATTTAGCATTCTTGTTGCTGAAAATGAGTTATCTGATGTACTGCACAGTTATTGAGGGAAAAATTCTTTAATTTTTTCATCTCCTCCTTGAACATGATAAGCTTAGAGAACAGATACGTGGCAATAATAAATTTCTTTTAAATACATGCCCTTCCACATTCCCAAGTGTGGTAGGCAGAATAATGTTCCCCTTAAGATGTCAACATTCTAATCCTGTGAATATAAACCTTTGGATATCGCCTTACCTGTTGTATTCACAGGACTTGTGACTATGCTAACATAGCAAAAGCGACTTTGCATATGTGATTAATTTAAGGACCTTAAGATGGGAGACTATTTTGAATAATTAGGATAATACAGGTGAGTTCATTGTCATTACAGGGTCCTTAAAAGATGGAGGCAGAAGTGAGGTCAGAGAAAGAGATATGATGATGGAATCAGAGGGATACTATGCTGCTCGCTTTGAAGACAGATGAAAGGGCCATAAGCCAAGGAAAGTGGGCCACCTTTGCAAGGTGGAAAAGGAAAGGAAACAAATTTCAGAGCCTCTGGGAGGAATGTAGCCTTGATTTTAGCCCACTGCAACCTGTGTCAGTCTTTTAAGCTATAGAACTCTAAGGTAATAAATTTGTGTGTCTTAAGCTAAGTTATAGCAGCAATAGAAAGCTAAGACACAAATACCCTCTCTATCGAAAGGTTGCATCCTAAACTCATTAGCTTTTAATTGCAATATTTAATAATAAGTCTTGCTAACTTCATTAGCCCTCGATTGCAACATTTTACATAATTGAAGATGCAATATTGACAGCAGATTTCTCACCTCTCCATACTTCATTTTTAATCCATGCCCTTTTTAGAAACCAATTTTCAGTGGCAACATCCTTATACTTGGACAGTTCCATTACTACTTCTTCCCAAGTCTAATTTTAATCAGATTTGTCAGTAAATGGAAGATTCAAGCCAGACAGGGCTTCATGAATTTTATAACAGTTGATAAAATAGGAGAGAACACTCTTTCCTGTTGTATTTAAAAGCTTTCTCTTAATTTGAATTATGAGTGAAATCTGCAAAGATCATTTTCATGTTGTACTATCATGGTGAGTATTCTGTGGCCATTAATGTTATCTACAAAGGAAGCCACTTGGTAGGAGGACATATTAGGGCCTGAGACGAGAGGAATCCTAGTGTAATTCAGTTGGCAACTTTACGCATTGGAAGCTGCAAGTCAATGTGAACCTGGGATTCAGGTCCCCGGGTTTTCAAACACTTGATTTTACCTGCCATGCATTTTTTCATAAAATCTCTACTCCTCTGCAACACAAGGAAGCTTAAAGCACGCTCATTTAGGTTTCTTGGACACTCACACCAGATACATGGAAAGGTAAAAGAGGAATTTGTGCTTTTTCTTCTTTGTAGTTTTAACAGAGGTTTTGTAAAAGCTACAGACTTTGGATTAAGGCGGTTCTTCTACTACAAGTTCAGTGGCAATAAACAGACAACACTCCTGGGACATCTTGTGCTTTCTACTTCCCCTTCACTGTCACATCCTTGTCATCTCCGAATTGTTCTTCCCTCTCTCTCAGGGAAGAGGTCCTTGACTTTGCAGAGAGATTAAAATCCTTCAAAAGGTAAATCTATTATCTCCCTAACAGCAACAAGGCATTTTCCCAACAGCAAAAAACATAAATCCCCACCTACGCTGCCTCTCTTCTTGCGCGTTGCAATGGAAATGGCCCTACTATCTAGAACTTTAAGTTGCATTCCCTCTGTCTTGCTCCAGAACTTTACACGATTGCTTGTTTCTTCTCGCTCTGGAAAAGTAAATCTTGCCTTTTAATTCAACACCTTTCATCAGCTTTTAAGCATGCTCATCTTTTATATCTATTTAAGAACAACAAAATCATTCTCTTTACTCTTCAGAGAGTGCATTCTCTCTTTTTTCCCTCTACAGCCAAATTGCTTCCAATTCACCTCAGTGTGGCCTTTGATCCTCTGACTCCAACAAAATTGCTCCCATTTATGTCCTCAATAATGTCCATTTCACTAAATTGAATGGACACTCTCAGTTCTTCTCTTCCTGACCTCTCCGCAGCTTTGGACACATCCTCTTTCTCAGAACATTCTTTCTTTGAATTCTGTGACACATCACTTTTTTGGCATACCTCCTACCTATCTGTTCATATTCTTCCTATTTCTTTAGGCTCAAGTTCCTGTACTTCCTCATTGGCTGACAGAGTTACCTATGTTTCCAGGGCCTGGCCCTCTTTTCTCTCTACTTCTTTCTCTTCTTCCAGGCAATTTAACTCTTAGTCATAACTTCAATTACCATTTCTAAGCTGATGCATCCTGATATCTTTTTCTAGTCTAATCTATGCCTTTGTTTCACACCTGAACATCCATCTGCTTACTTGTCACATTCTCTTAAATAGCTCCAAGTCAAATCAAATATGTCCAAGAATACACTAACAGGCACTCTGCATCCTTGGTTTGTTTCAGGCAAATGCCATCAGTAGTGCTGTCAGGGAAGGCTCCATCCTCTACCCACGCACGCAAGCCAGGAGGTAGGAATCATCTTTGACAAATCCTTCTAATTCATTATGTCACTCCTACACAGCACAAAGTCTTTTATGATACTTTTCTAAAAATCACTCAAAAATATCCACTATTCATGATCTCTATCAACTCCAACCTAGTCTAGGCTAACACGGTAACTACTTTGCTTTCAATGCTTTTTAAATTTATAACAGAACTAGAGTGACCTTTTCATAGTGCAGTTACAAACATGTTACTGTACAGGTTAAACCCTTTGATGGCTTCTCATTGCTGTATACATAAAAACCATGTTATTTCACGTGCCCTGAGCTCATTTGTATTCTGGCCCCTGACCGTGTTACCAATGTCAATGTGACCATATTTCTATCCTCTTTAATAGACGCCAGGTACATTGTCCTTCTTAAAGCTTCATATACATGTCACAGGCCTCCAGCCACAGGGCTTTTGCACATGGTTGCTCACTCTTCTCTCATCTCTTTCCCTGTTTAAGTCCTACATATTAAGGATCATGTCCTCATGGACTTCTTTTCTGACATCCCTAACTAATCCCTGTCCCATGAAATCACGTAATCTCCTCCATAGAACTGAAGACATTAACAATTTAGTATACATTTGTTTGATTATTAAACATAGTATTTGCCTTTATGAAATGTCATTGTATGTTTTGTGCTTCGTCATTACATTTTTGGTGCTTAGCTAAATTTAGTTGGCAAAGGCGACTGTGGAATAATCTGTTTTAGAGAGTAGTAGACTTTGTCTTAGAAAGATGATTCAGTGAAACTCAAATTCCATAATTCTAATATTGGGACATATTTATGGTATAATGTCATATTTTAAAATATATTTTATGTCCTCTTTATACATTAATACCAATCTCAGTGAGGTTTCTTTGAATTATGTTAATAGTTGTAGTATTGCAAGAATTGCATGTGAAGTCTGTATTCAACACCTTAACTTTTATAGATGATGACCCAAACACAAACTTTCTGGTCTAAATTCCTGTAGATTATTCTTGTGTAAAGTAGAAATTTCTACCCTGAATTGAACTAGAAATATGTGCATGACACAGAAAGCAACTCTATAGAAAGTAGGTACAAGGAATTCTAGCTAGTTCTTGATAGGCCTGGTTAAAACTCCACATTGATGACAGCAAACTCTCCCCATTACTCTTCTCCTTGTCAAAGTATGTCAGTGTTTGCTTACTTGTATTCAAATTTACAGGACATTCCCATTTCTATTCTGTATTACAATGAACTACTAAATAGCTATTGGGTAGGGTCAGCCAGTTGAAAGAAAAAACAGAAGACCAGAGGAAGGGAGAGTTTAAGGCTATTTCTTCTCCTGTGTTGATTTAGGCAGTGTCTCTGGCGATAGCTGTCATCTCTTTCTTAGCTCTAGCTCTTGGCGGATCACTCCTCATTGAATGTTCCCAGCTCCCACAGTCAACTTCTCCTGTGATTCTTGCCCCCATAACATATTCCTGGCTTTGAGGCTTCCGTGAAATCACTTCTGCTTTCTCTAATTCCATAGAGTATTGGTTCCCAAGTGGTTGTACACAGATGACCCCAGGAATACACGCTGGGCTGTTCAAGGGTATGCAAAAAACAACTAATGGTGAAAAACAAGTAAAGCGAAAAAATGCAAAATGTTAGTTATGGAACAATAAATGTTAAGTTTGAATCACCATTAATGGAGACACTTCAAAATTAGATCACATTAGTGAATGATGATTGTTGAGGGCGTGGCTATGAACCCTTCCTCCAAACCCTTCTACCAAACATTACAGTTTCAGAACAATCCATTTGTGACATTTCTAAAACTTCTCTAAACATATAAATACATTCATAGCCAGACTGTTTGATCAGTTTAGTTATTGACTGAGTAAAAGTAAGTGCATTGCCTTCAATAGTGATTCTTTTCATGTAGCTTTTTAATTTAATATTTAACATAGTTTCGGTTATTATTGTTAGTGACTTTCAAGCATGTCAGTTATGGATCAGTGATTGAAAATCTGATGTGGATTATAACCCGTCACTAAGTACTTCTCAATATGTGTCTGCAGTTACGAGTACATCCATACTGGAAAATAGTAAAAATGTGCATGCCTCAGATACTACACAGAAGAAAAGGAAATATTCTAAAGAGTATATTAAATATGAGTTTTCATTTGTAGGGGATGATGACTGTCCTAAGCTTTTGTGTGTTTTGTGTGGGAAAATATCCAGTGGTTGCACGAAACCTTCTCTATCATGCGACATCTAGAAACTAAACATCCTATGTATAAAAACAAAGAAACACACTATTTTTGGCACTTAGAAAAGCAGCCAACTGTTACTTCATACATGAAGTCAGGAAAGAAAGACAATGAGAGTTCAGTTGAGGTTTCATACCATATTGCTTATCACACAACTAACTGTGGTAAAAACCACAGCATAGCTGATAATTTAACTTCTCCTTGCTTTGTTACACGTTGACAGTGCATACTACAGGCGAAGATATTTTTAATGCTATTAATCAATGGTTATTTCATTGAAAAGGATATTAATTGGTCAAATTGTTGAGGTATATGAACTGATGGAGGCAAGCCTGTGTCAGGGTGTTCTACCGGCCTACGTGACCCAATTAAAGAAGTAGCTCCCTATGTACCATGGAGTCACTGCTGCATTCATAGACAGTCTTGCATCTAAGCCTCTTCCTAGTGAACCAGAATATGTTTTTGATGAGGCTGTAAAAGTTGTAAATTTTATTAAGTCACAATGAAACTGCAGATTGTTTGAAGCACTGTGTGAAGAAATGAACAGCATTCATAGCACATAACGTTTACACATGGAGTTAAGGTGGCTAGCTCATGGCAAAGTACTTACACAAATGTTTGAACTTAAACATGAGGTCCAGATATTTTTTGAAGATCATCGTTTTCCTCCTGCTTCCATGTTTCAGGACCGTGATTGACTTCAAAATCTTGCATATTTATCAGATATTTTTCTAGAAATAAACAAACTCAACTTGGAACTTCAAAATATCTCAATCACTATATTCAAAGTAACTGAAAAAATGGAGTCAATGATTAAAAAACTGAACTTTTGGCAAGCGTGTATTGAAAGAGGTCAACCTGAAGTTTTTGAAATTTTGCACAACTTCGTATCTGCACCAATCCCAAAACATGACAGAATATTGTAAGTCACTTGGAAGGTCTTAAAGAAAGTGTTCTTTAATAGTACTTCCCTCAGTGTGGAAAAGAAAACAACTGGATTGCAGATTCCTTCAATGAAGAATTCTTCAAAGAAGCTAAACTATTAATCAATGAAACAGAACATTTAATCAAATTTTCAACTGATTATTTTTTAAATTCTTATTTTAAAAGAAAGCATCTTACTATTTTCTGGGTAGATGTCAATGAGGAATACAAATAGTTCAGTGAGAAGGCACTCAAATACCTCTTGCCATTTACTAATACTGAACTAGTGGAGAGAGTGTTTTCTTCTTACACCTTCATAAAAAATAAGTACCGCAACAAGCTTAATGCAAGTCTGGTTTTAAGACTGTATCTTGCATCTTTAAGCCTGATTTCAAGAAACTAAGTGCCTCAAAGCAAGCGCCATGATCTCACTAACAATGTTGCTATTGGCTAGTGATCTGCATAACAATTATTACAGACTTTTCAGATAACACAAATAAATATTATTAATATTAAGTTAAAAGTCTTTTGGGAGCTCCCTGATGGTGTAGTGGCTTAAGCTTCGGCACTGGCGCTGTCAGCGCTGTGACCTGGGTTCGATTCCCAGCCAGGAAGTTACCCACATACCAAAAAGAAAAAAAAAGTCTTTTAAATACTTGATCATCATTATCAATATTTAACTGTATTACAAATATTGTAAAATTGAATCTGGTTTGTACTTTTAGGGTAACAATTTTTTTCTATTAACTTATTGCCTCATTTTCACTATTTTACATTAAGATAGTGTAACACATACGCTATCTGGAAAAACATATCAGTATTTAAAAACAGCTGTTTTAACAACAAGGGGTACAATTTATAGAAATGGTTTCACAAGGGGTACACAACCAGAAAAAGGTTGGGAACCACTGCTATAGAGTGATACCGCTTTCCTGCTATTGCTAGTCTGTGGGTTTCATGGTATCTGTTTAAGTTTCTCAGTTCTAGCAACACCTGTGCACCCATTTGCTTTTATTAAATTTCATTATTTGAAATAGTTAAATTGACTTGTATTTTCCTAGTTAAATCTTGACTGATGCAAATTTTTTTTTTTGAATCAGAATCAGTCCTAGGAAACAGATTCTGAGAACAAAGTCTGAGCTTAGATCTCACTTTAGCTTTAACATTTTCAGGTGGAAAATGAGATACTATAATTAATCTGTTTCATGAAGTGGCATCACAATTATTTAAATTATAACCTGGTTTGTTTGGAATTATGTGTTACTTGAAAGCTATGCTCTGGTGAAACAAGTAGCTGTTGGCTTTGACTGCAAAAATGGGATGGCTGTTTCTGGTGGTGCTGGACTGCTAACAAAAAGAAAATGAGAAGCCTAGAGCGTTAAACCCTTAGCTCAAGGGACACAACCAGGGAATCACACTGCCGCTGTGCTGTTCTTAGAATTTTTTGTGTCAGGAGGGAAATCATGGTTGAGCATCAGAACCATGAGTTTGCAGTTACCATGCAGGTTGAAAACATAGACCCATCAATTTAATATGTTCATGTAAAGGCATTAGCTTTAAAGGGTAGATCTCTGAGATTTGGGATGGAAGATATTGGAGCAGATGCAGTTGAATTTGAAAACCATGAACACAACATATCCCCAAGATTCCATTACCAGTAGATGCAATTGTGTCTGATGAGAATAGTCCTCTTTTACTTAAAGTGCCTATCATAATTTTTTGAAGTATAGTTGACATACAATATTATATTAGTTTCAGGTGTACAACATAGTGATTCAACATGTATATACCATATGAAGTCTAGTAACCATCCCTCACTGCACCAAGTTATTGCAATATTACTGACTGTATTCCCTATGCTGCACATTACATCCCTGTGAGTTATTTATTTTATAACTGGAAACTTGTGTCTCTTAATTCTCTTCCCATTTTTGGTCCATCCTTCCACTTTCCTCTCCTCCGGCAGTTGTCAGTTTGTTTTTCTTGTGTGTGTCTAGGAGTTTCTTCTTTAAATTTTGTTTTGTTTGTCATTTTGTTTTTCTAGGTTCAACATATAAGTGAAATCATATAGTATTTGTCTTTGTCTGGCTTATTTCACTTAGCATAGTGCTCTCTAGGTCCATCTATGTTGTTGCAAAAGGCAAGATTTCAGTCTTTGTTATGGGCGAGTGTGTGTGTGTGTGTGTGTGTGACATCTTTTTTATCCAATGGATACTTAAGTTACTTCTGTATCTTGGCTATTGTAAATAATGCTGCAATGAACATAGAGGTGCATGTATCCTTTTGAATTAGTGTTTTAATTTTTGAGGGGATAAATACCCAAAACTGTAATTGCTGAATTGTATGGCAGTTCTATTTTTAATTTTTAAAGGATTCTCCATACTGGTTTTCATTATGGCTGCACTAATTTACAATCCTACAAAGAGAGTACAAGGGTTACTTTTTCTTCATATCCTCACCAGCACTTGTTAGTTTTTGTCTTTTTCATAGTAGATATTCTAATGGGTGTGAGGTAATATCTCATTCTGGTTTTTATTTGTATTTCCCTGATGATGAGTGACACTGAGCATCTTTTCTTGTGTCTATCAGCCATCTGTATGCCTTCTTTGAAGAAATGTGTGTTCAAATCCTTTGCTCATTTCGTATCAGATTTTTTTTATGTTGAATTGTATTACTTCTTTATATATTTTGAATATTAAACCTTTATCAGATATATCATTTGCAAATATCTGTGCCCCTCCACAAAAAATATCTTTGCCTATTCAGTAGGTTGTCTTTTTTGTTCTGTTGATGGTTTTCTTTTTTCTGCAAAAGCTTTTTGTTTAATGTATTCCCATTTGTTTATTTTTGCTTTTGTTGTCCTTTCCCAATAGATGTATCCTATAGGTATGGATATATAGATATATAGATATATATAGATATATAACTAATACTAAAGATCTGAAGTTATTTATCAGAATGACTGTGCAAAAAAGAAAGAAAAATATCTAGACTGTTTAAACATGTATTCTTAATTGATGCTAATACCTGATGCCCCAAAATTCAACTCTAATTCAATGACCAGAGTAGGAATTTTAGAAGTTTAGTAATATGTGGTTTTAGCCTCAGTTCATCTCACAGTGAGCCCAGCCTGTGGTTATTTCTGCACTTTCTGAAGGCAGAGTTAAGATAGTCGTACCTGGAAACTGGCTGACTCTTTATAGCAGCTCCTTGACTCCTGGAATGGGGACTATATCGGTATGAAGAACCTAGCCAAAGCCCCTAAAAGTGCATCTCCCAACTGAATAGTAGAACAAACAAACAGACAAATAAACAAAAGAAAGCAGCAAAAACCACAACAATATTTGTAGGGATTACAGATGAAGTGTCACTATCTAAGATTTTCAGGATGCAGGTTATGCTTACTATCACATTCATGTTTCACTTGCCTGCTTGCCTCAACTTAAAGCTCATGAATCTTTTACAATGACTGAAAATTTTAATAAATTTAATTCAGTAGTGATTCCAATTGTATCTATGTTCCAGATATAATATATCTGTATGAGGAAGTTAGCACAACTCCTGGTTCCTGGTAGGCAACTATTAATGGGGTAAATACTTTGTTTTCCTTACAAACAAAAAGGATTATCAAAAATAATTCATTTTACTTAGAAAGGGTAGTGTTATACTTTCCCTGTATCATGCATTCAGGATAACAAAAGGAGTTGAGCAAGAAGAGGGCTTAACATGTGAACAAAGGTCTAATTAAGAATTAAATTATTTAATTCTAGTTGCCAAAAATACTAGGGTCATTAAAATTACAGAGTGCTTGGCTAGTGACAGAAAGATGATTGGTGGTTACTTGGGATTGGGGGTTGTGGGTGAGGAACAGAAAGGAACAGAAGAGAGATTTCAAAGGGGCATGAGGTAACTTTTAGGGGTGATGGTTTCATTGGTATGTTCATATGTCAAAATATATCAAATTGCATACTTTTTTTATATGGCCAAATAAAGTTGGGTGTTTATTGCAATATTGCTTGTAGTTACAAAAACAAATAAAACAAAAAAAAAACAACATCAAAAAACCACACCTAATGTCCATGAAAATGGAAATAGTTGGATAAATTAGGCACACATGTATAGTAAGAATAATTCCACATTTGTAAAAAAACCCCAAAATTTAAGCAAACTCTCTATATTTGTGATATATAATTTAATAAAATTTTTTATAAAGAAATTTATGAAAAATAAACACAAACATTGTCATATTGATTACTCTGTGGCATAGATAAAGGGTTGTGAATGGAATGTGTTAACAAGTTTTGTGGCCCTCCGTATTTTTTGACTGGTACAGTAGGAGGATAATACTATTGCAATTTAATTTTAATTTTATTTTTCAATTATAGTTGACATTCAATATTACTTTATATTAGTTTCAGGTGTATAACATAGTAGTTAGGCATTTGAACTATTTATGAAGTGATCCCACCTATAAGTCTTGTATCGACCTGGCACTATACATAGTCATTACAATATTACTGACTGTTACCTATAATGTACTTCACATCCTTGTGACTATTTTGTAACCACCAATCAAATTACAATACTTTAAACTTGTGCACTTTATTGTATGTCAATTATACCACAATAAAGCTGTTTTTAAAATATCAGCTATGACCTCATGACCAGCTACAGACTACAACAGCTGTGCATATTTATGTATACAATATCATGGTTTTTTTAAAAATTCATTTCCCCTACTATTTTGTTTCAAACATGAGGGTAATGATTACTTTTAAAAATTAGTTAAAAGGTCACTGGATTAGTGATGGCATAGTGGAGAGGGCTGCATGTCACATGGAGATACTTTATGTCAATATGGACGTGATGATTGATGGGCCTTTATATCTCATTTGGGAAGAGAGTGAGAACATGGTCACTTTTATGGCAGAACAGTAATTATGTTGATTCTATGGATAATACTCTTGGAAATAGGAGAATAAGTTGTTATTGGTCAGAGGATGCTGAGTAGCAAAAAGAGGGTAGACTGTGCAGGTCATACGATGTTTTCTGTCGTGTTTATTCTCTGTACTTTTCCTGCACTGCTCCGTGTTACAAGAAAAGACAGTTTCCATATTATTTTGCCTACTAGCTTTTTTGCCTACTATGCTTGGCCAATGGAAAGTACTAGGGGAAATCCACAGTAAAAGAAAGAAACCAGTATATTTCTTTCTTTGTCTCTTTATTTGGTGGCATCTTGAAGCATGTGCATCTCCTCTGTGGTTCCAGCTCCCGCCAGGGAGCCCACTCTATCTTCTAGACCTATGAGGGAGAGACCCTGCCATGGTCCTAGCCCTAGCCAGGTATCCTTGGCTTCTGGGTGCCTGTACTACCATGACACAGTAATTTTCTGCTGTTGCTAATTCTGTGTTGTCTCAGTGTTTCGATTTACCTTTTCAACTTTCTCATCACTTATATAAACAAAGCCATGAATTAAATTCTCTTAAATAATTCCTTTTGTTAAAAATACCTGAACCTGATTGATATAAAAAGAGAACATGCTGAACAAAGAGAACGTGTTATTTCAATTTCAGCTCAAGTTATTAAGTCAAGTGGTACTGAGTAAATTTACTAATTCTATGGGATGTGGCATGAAGCTGAAACTCCTTCATGTTACACAAGGACCTCCCTAATACAGCTTCTGACTGCAACGTACCTTCTGACACACCCTGCCTCACACCAAGGTTCAACCATTCATCATCACTTGCACAAGTGGCTGTGGTATATTTACAGTCCTCCATGCCTCTCTGCTAAGTCTGGAAATCCATGTCCTCTGAATTCTGACGTAGTTTCTCAAGTGTGCCTCTTCTAATGTGACACCTTTCCTGACTCCTGGACAGAATGACTCATTCAGGTCTTTGTGACTCTAAGTCTATCCCACGTATTTACATGCATATTGACTCATGCAAAACATCATGAACTTCTTGAGGATGTGGAATTAGTCATCTCTATATCCTAGTACACGGTAGACACATGTTTGATACAGGAATAATTGAAAAAAGAATGGTGATGAGAGGTGTTTGTACTAGGTATTCCTTAAAGAGCAACCTATCCTTTTCCTGGTATAATAGCAAGGTGAATATGTTCAGTCATCAAAAGTGATTTGATGACTATAAATATTAAAAATTAGCCTATGGCCAGAGCCTGCCTTCTGTATAAAGAAGTAGAGCTCATTTGGAAGACATCTGAACATTGCTTGGGCTCTAACCAGATAAAGAAAACTGTGACAGTCTGCCAGCAGCTTGCTTGTGTCATAGTGGCTCGTTTTCCAGCCCATAGGATATTGGCCATATTCCCAATGAACAAATGTGGATCACACTGAAGGAGGACAGGCTGTGACAATGGGATAACCAACAGCCCTCTAACATGTTAGAATAAAGCATATTTAATATCTTTGGAATTCACATTAACAATCATTCTGGATTATTGAGCGAGCTTTTGTTTTCTATTTACTGGAGTATTGCAATCGCCTTCGGGGGATTAAAGCTACTGTCCTGGCAGAACAGTTCAATCATGCTGGCCCCTTCCATGATGGTGACATAACCATAGCTGTGCTCTCCAGGAATCTTTCCTCCTTTCTCCAAATCTAATGCATCATGAGTGTTTCTCTTGAGTAAGAGGTAAAAATGATTTGTGGAAACTTGTGAAGGCTAGGGGCCCAGTTTTCTACCATTTTAGTGATGATTTATACTTTTTTATGATCCTGAAATGCTGCACTCGGAGGACGTTTTCAGTTTTGTGGTTCTGCTTGTTTCAAACCAGGCAGCATTCAGCCTGAATGGATTTTCATCACCCTTGCTTCTAATCTCTGACAGACAGAGGCAGGGTTGGAGGTCAGAGAGACTTGCTCCCTCTCATCTTTCCTCTCCTGTGTAACCATTCCCTACAAGACACAGGTAAAAAACGCTGCATGGGAATCCTGCTTCAGAAGCAGCCCAGCAGGCATCTGATACTCATCAGCATTTCTGAGATCCAATTGAAAAGTATGTTTTGGCTTTGCCAGGGGGAGAATGGGTGAATGTCCACTTATAACATTTCTAGTGTCTGGAAAGATCCAGTCTTGTGCCTCAGGCAAAGGGCATTAAAAAGAATCGCTCTGCTGTCACCTGCTTCAAATTGTTTTTGCCTGCAGCATATAAGAAAAGTGTTAAAGAGAGAGGAGGCAGGGGAGGAAGAGCTGCCTTTTCACTCCCGGCAGCAGGGAGAGGCAGGGACATTTAATGCTTGAGACAAAACCTTTGGAACTAAAATCAAGGGGTGATGAAGTGAGTTGTCTCACCAAGTGCTATTTGTCAAATACTGCTCTATCTTCTATTTACTATTAATTTATTTTCTCCCTGATCAAATTTTCTATTCTCAATATCAGTAATCCATATCTCAGGATAATCGTAGGGGACTGGAGTATACCAGTTCTCCCAAAACTGTCTTCCTTGAAGAAGGTATTTCAGGCAATAAAGGTTCAATTGCAAATAGGTATAAAAGAAAATATTTACTACCCTTCTTTATTGACTGCCAATGGTACTGTAACAAATCACCACAATTTATTTTCTTATAATTCTGGAGGTCAGACGTTCAAGATGGGTGTCGCTGGGCTCCAATCAAGGTGTTGGCAGGGCTGTGTTCTTCCTAGAGGCTTTAGAGTAGCATCTATCTCCTGCCGTTCCCAGCTTCTAGTCGGCCCATGGTCCTTACATTGTGGCCTTGGACCGCTCTGACCTCTGCTTTCACCATCGTGTCATCACATCTTCTCTGTTTCAGACTTTCCTTCCGCTCTTTCATGAGGACCCTTGGGATTGCATTAGGTCTACAGGGATAATCCAGGATACTCTCTCATCTGAGGCCCCTTAGTTTAATCACATCTGAAAAGTCCCTGTTGCCATTTCATAACATAACGCATTCACAGGTTTTGGGGATTAGGCTGTGGGCGTTTTGTGTATGTGTGAGGGGGGCATTGTTCTGCCTACCACATCCTTACTCATTGAAACTCAAAATGCTTAATAGCACATTGAAGGTTTTACAAAGTTTTATAAGGAATTACATTTTATTTTTCTTAAACCCAAGGGCCCCAAACCTATTTCAATTTTCTCTTTAGTTCTAAGAACACCTACTCTTATATGGAACACAGTTTAAGAAATGGAGACATAAAATAATTCCAGCTTTAATAATTTAATATTTGGAATCTTATTGCCACATTTTAACATATTCTTGGGTTAATGGGATAGGAATGGGCTCAAAATTTGGCTCTGGTACCGTTTATATATGTGACCTTGGGAAAACCATAAAAAATCAGTCTCAGTGTCCTCATTTGTGGAGTAGAGATGAGGATGAGTGACTTTGCTGAATTGTTATATGCATTTTAGGCAATGATATGTGTGAAATTTCTATATCAATTATAGAAAGTTAAATAATGTAAGGTTTTAATATCCTATAATAAATGAGTTGCTATACAATTTAGTTGCAACCAAATTTTCATAATAATTTCTTCCATCTACCTTTTGTATGCAGTTTATTAGTTATAATAACTTTTTTTGAGATATTCTAGAAGTTTGGGATGTTCTGGATTGTTGGTTTTAATTATGGTATTGTTTTAAACTAGGTACTGTTTTTATGTATAAACTAGGAATCTGTGATACATAAAATATTTACATAATTTTAACAATCAATTATCTTATGACTAATTTTTGGTCTAACTTCAAAAATGTTTTTCGTTTCTGATTTCTTTCTTCTTATGAACCACACTCACTCCTAGGTGTTTTCTTATTTTTATTGGTACCTATCCATAACCTATAAGTGAATTTAAAATGAAACATAACTGACATTAAATTATCTAGTATTTAGGGCAAGTTTTATTATGTGCATGTAGTAGTAATTTTGATGGTTCATAAATATTCCATCTCCTCTCCTTCTAGAAGCATGATAGGTTAGCGTTTCCTTATCCCCTATGAATTAAGGCAGAGCCATGCAACTTGCTTTGGCTAATAAAATGACAGTGTAGGGGACCTTTGTCACTTTTAGGTGGGAGCTTTAAGAGCCAGTGTGCAGTTTAGCATCTTTCCTTTGATTTTCTTAAAGCCTATGATGTGCAAGATGGCCCTCTCCCAGCCTCTTATGACCTTTATGACCCCAAAGGATCATAAAGAAATCCTATTTGTTGACTCACTTGGGACTTAGATGTGTGTAAAAAATAAACTTTTGTTGGGTTACAACCTCTAAGGTTTTGAGGTTCTCTTTATCATAGTTCAACCTGGTTGAAAGAATGTAGTATCCTCATATGAAAGTTCTTGTTAACCATAAAGAGGCTTGGAAAAGTTTCTTTTGTTAGCATAGAGACAACTGAGAGCTAAAGTGATGGGAAAATTTGCAAGTCCTACCTTCATTCTTATTCACTTTTCATATAAATTTTATAAATCAAATGGCATAAAGCATTATTTAATTTTTAAAAATATTTTTCTATCTAGAAAAAGAATTTGTACTATGTTGAAGATTCTCACATTAATTGCCACAGACTTGTAAATATATAGTAAAAATTTTACTTGTTCTCAGAAACTGTTTACTGAGTCATAGACATGATAAAATTATTTATTTTGTCTTTTCCCTTTAAATCCTTTGATTATAATCTGTTTTGATTAAATAAAGCATCTCTTAGGATTTATAACCAAATTTATGACCAAATGGCTGCTGCCTCCATTACTTGGTTTAGGGAATGCTAACAGAGAAAGATGGGGAAGAGGTGAAAATGCAAGTACTTCCTGAACCGAAAGCCACACTGATAAACCCTAAAACTGAGAGTAAATGGCAGATATTGGAGTCCTTCCTAGGAGCCACCATGCATTGATTGAAGCAGCGAATGTGGCAGTGACATCTTGGTGGTGGAGGAGAGAGGAGCATGAATGAGGTTGTGAGCAAACTTGCAAGAAGCTGTGATGATCATGGTGGGGGTTAGGGTTTGGGTAGATAAGCTATGGAGCTCAAGAAAGAGTCAAGGGAGAGAAAATTTGAATTCTCTGAGATAAGCTTCCTATTCTGAAAATTTGCCTAGGGCGACCCTAAATGCCCCAAAGCACTAGCCGGATATAGGGGGCAACTATTGATATTATAGCTGCTTCCTCTTTAATCCTCCCTAGCCTCTCCGAATCCTGTGTTTATTATCAACTCCCAAGAGGCACCCTGTCAGCTTACCTGTCAAAGCCACTTCTGGGAAATAAAAAGGATTTGAAGGCAGTGACAGCCTCTGTCCCTTCTCGATGATTGTGCTATTTTTTATTGCTATCCTCCTCTTCCTTACGTAGTCTGTCTCTCTCTCTCTCTCTCTCTCTCTCTCTCTCTCCTTCTCTCTCTCCTTCTCTCTTTCTTTCTTTTTAAATTGCATTAGGATGCAATTTAGAGGGTTAGGTAGCCAGATGTATGGCAACACATGTAAGCCTTTTTTAAAGGTTTAAATACTACTTCTGTCACATTATGCATAATGTTCAGAATAGTTCTGATGATGAATTCCTTATAAAGACATACTGAAAATTAGGTTTGGGGTTTTTCTGCCAGTGACCTTTAACTTGTCAGAGAATAGAATTCGAATTCAATATGATACATTCTGGTTCACTGAGACGGCTAGCATCATGGGAATGTTCTAGCAATTATTTATAGGCGTGTGGGTGAGGAGTGTTGCGTGGGTCTCACAGTGACCCCCTCTTTGTATGCCATCTGCTATATAAGGCCCAAATGGGACAAACAGGTATACACATAGGTGTGGACTGAATTCCAAACACTGTGTCCTTGTTCCTTCTGTGGGGCCCACCATACAGAGAGTTGCAAGCATGGCATCTCCTTGTGAGGAGAAACTTAGGATGTAAGCTTCGCTTTTTGCTTCATCACGATGAAAAATCAGGAATCAGGGGAAGGCTGCTCCAAATGCTCCAAATGCTGCATGGTTTAATGAAGCTCGATTTTGGCCAAATTTCTGAGTTACTCTGGCAGATTAAAGATGGACATAAATTCTTTCACACTCCTTCCATTGAGAGGAAGGATCTATTTATCCTCCCCTTGAATCTGGGATGGCTTGTAACTGCTTTGACAAACAGCATATGGCAAAATGATGCCATTCAAGTGTCACATGTATAAAAGAGGACTGCCAGCTTCTGCCTTGCTGTCTTGAAAGCCAGCTGCCAGACAGAAAGCAAGACTTCCCTGAGAATGTCCTGTTGTTAGAGTCCCAAGACACATGGATAAAGCCTGGAGAGTAAGAAACCATGGCGGTGGAGAGGAGAAAGAGAGGGGCAGGGAGGAAGGAGGGCAAGAGAGAAAGAGAGAGAGAGAAAAACAGAGTCAGAGGGAGAAAATATCAAGGAATCCAGAAGCTCCGAACACATAGTAAAGAGGCTGCATTGAAAGTGCACCTTCCAGTCCCAGTAATTTCAGCTAATGCTGCGTGGATCAGAGACCAACCACTTAGCCAAGCTCCTTCTGATCCACAAAATGTGAGCAAATGAAGCCGTTGTTTTAAATCATTTGGGGTGGTCATTTAAGTTTTGGGGTAGTTCTACAGTGATAAATAACCTGATTAATTGGTTTGATAATAGATAGAGAGATAGATATTATTTTTTCTACTTAAAGTTTGTTTTAATCCTTAATTCCTTGGGAATGGTTATCTCACTTGAACTAAAAGAACAGCGATTTCTTCACACCTTGTTCAAAGTAGTCAGGAGGTCAGTGTGCCTCCAGGGACCTGAGGTGGTAGCAGGGAGACTAAGGCAGTTGCAGAGTCTGGGGTGAATAGGAAGAATCTGAATGAAGAGAGTAGGGCCTGAGAAATGCTTGATGGGTGTAACCATTCTCTGTCCTGGGCTCTCTGCCACCATGCAGACATCCTATTCCTTGAGATATATGGAATCTGATCAGAAGCATTTGTTCATGAAAACTGATACCCCTTTATTTTTCCACAATAAACTTGGTCAAGTGGTAGAGCAAAATCTGTATATTATGCCATATCTTCTGTTAGAAAGACATTCCTATATTTTTAAAAACCCTGATTAGCTCTTACATATTATGTGAGATGGTTCTAGGATAACTCTTCCAGGCCTATCTACGTGCTCTTTCTCCTCTGTGCTTCCTGAGCTCACTTCTATCATTCACAATACCATATTGAATCATCTGCCAATATTTCGATCACTTCCAGGAATGGCAGATTTTGCAAGAGCAGAAAAACTTTCCTGTTCATTTTAGTGCCTACCAAGTGTATAGAAAAGAACTTGGAACATATAGGTGCTCAATGAGTGTGTCCTTGGACAGAGCTTCCTTGCAGGAAATCATCTTGTGCAGAGATTCTTCTCTTGTGATTTCAAAACTGTTGAGCACATCATACTGAGCAAGATAAGTCAGACAGAAAGGTAACTACTGTATGACATTACATATGTGGAATCTAAAAAGTTAAACATAAAAATACAGAGTAAATTGGTGGTTAACAGAGGATGGATATAGGGCTGGGGTCGGACAAGAGTGATGGTGTTCAATGGTGCAAACTTGTAATGAGTAGCGAACAAGCTTTAGAGAGCTTACTGCAAAGTACAGTGAATACAGACAAAAATATTTTCCTATAATTATGTAATGTAATAAATATCACTATATTGGCAATCATATTACAATATATAAATGTATCAAAATAACACACCTTAGCCATACACAATGCTACATGCCAAATATATTCCATTAAACAAAAAACACAACTGTTGATGTTGGGAGTATGGGTGACCTGCCTTCTGAGAGTAGGTAGACTTTCTCTGAAGTCAAATCTTACTAGAGAGAACTAATTCTCTTTCCCTCATCCTTCCCACCCTCATTTTCTGGACGTTTGTTGCTTTGTCTCTGAGGGGCTCCAGTATAGCACACACCATCCCAGGAGGAAGTATGATTTAATTGTACCTCAACCGGAAGCCATCCTCAGTAAGCTCCACCATCTCAGTGCCTGCCACTCTTCCAGGCTCGTTCCCCTCTCTCTCCTCTTTCTTACTTTTTATTTCTTGTAGAACCATGCCTCCCTGCCTCTTCGTGGACAGGCGTGAAGGGGAGGTGAGAATGCATGGGAATCTCAGGCTCCTCTGAAGTCTCTGCCAGTGTAGACTCTCTGGTGTCCATTTCCTCAGCTATAAAAGAGGCAGAATGATTAAACACCTCCCAGAAAAGTTTACAGGATAGATACAAACTCAAAGTGAAATGCTAGTAGGTGTCAAAGCACTTTGCAAACTGAACTGATACATAAATATTTGGTGCATGGTGTCAGCTCAGTTCGTCTCTGCTCATCACTATCTAATTGTGTAATTGACCCCCCACTACTCACCTAGTGTTGTTTCTGACCACAGCTCCTTGAAACAATTAATGTCTGCATGTCCGATTTGTCTTCAAGGGTTTCTAAGGCCTGCCACTGTGGCATTAATGGACAGAACCAGAGAGGTGGAAGCAGTGTTTGATGAATGGACTTTAATTGCTCTTTGGTATCACATAGTAATAGGAAAATTCATATAATTGACAATGCAAAGGCCCCTACTGTTAGCAGCTGCTTTAAATTTAATGGAGCTGAGAATGTTAATAGTCTTTTCTTCACGGGGGTCTTTGCTTTGGCAGCCATAGCACAGAGCAAGCATGTCCCATCATCTATACTTTCCCTGCAGGCCCACAACCCAGTCTCCCTATTGTGGAAGATTATAGGGAATAGGTCCATTTCACTTTCTCATCTTGTCTCAATTATCTGGTGGAACCATTGGTCTGTGATACATGGCATTCCCTCCCTGTGAGACTTCTCCTCATGCAGCATGATGCTACAGAAAGACAGTTCTGGAACTGAACCAGGATATGCCCACGTGCTGGGTATATCTCTGAGCTGCCAGTCTCTTCTAGACAATATGAAAACTAAACTCTACATATTGTAATATGACTGGCACAGGGTATGGACTGTGTTTATTAAATATCAGCCTCCTGTTTCATCTTCGTACTCTCAGAACTCTTTAATTAGCCAAGTCCTTTGCTATCAGTTTCTCTATCTTCACTCTCTGGTCTGCCAGTTTGTTTTTTTTTAACACAATGACACATAAAGCAATTTGACTTTGCACTAAAAAATTCCTTAGAGCTCTTTCCCCTTTCCCTATGAGACCTATTTTACTTTACCAAGCAACTAATACGGGTCTTAGGATAAAAGAAAACTACAGGAGCTTCAGCCCAGGAAATCCTATTGCTGGAAACTTTGGGTCATTACCACTGGATTAGGTTTGTTGGCATAAGACTGATTCACAGGCGAAAGTCAAAGCCAAAGTAAAACCCAAGCGATACCATTTAGACATCGATGCCTTTCTTACACTTTAAAAACATTAGATGATACAATTGTGTGTGTGAGTGTGTATGTGCCTGTAAAAGAGAGGAAGGTGAGGCGGGGAGAAAATAGGGAGGGAGAGAAGGGAGGATTCTGCTGGGGCTCAGGTGCCTGCAGGAAGACACACGTGTAATGCAGTTTCTTGCTAGGCCTACCCTAATTGTTCCCCTTGGCTACAGATAAAGCTTATTCTGTGTGTGTGCCTGTCATCAGCCTTCTGCAGGCAGGTAAACCAAAGCCACAGGTGCTGAGTCAATTCTCTCTGCAATCAGACAGTTTTCCTGGGCAGTGACTTCACAATTAGTATTAACTGGAGATTATATCATCTACTCTGTGAAGAGCAGGACATTAAGATGGGCCCAGATGACACGAATGGAATATTTATAAACTGTTGCTGCAATGATTCACAAGGAATACTGTAGTTTTCTAAGCTTCTTCTAAAGAACTCTCCTAAGAATCAAAATACATGTATTTATTTTGTTTAGTGCTGTCTGAGCTTCTCCCTTATTGACTCCTTAACACATGTGCTGATGAAACCGTCTTTTTTATAAGCAGTGTTGATTTTTTTTCATGTCTTCAAGTCATCTCCAATCAGAATATCCTATCACCACAAAATCTTCCACTGGAAAATTTTATTTTCTGTAATATCTGTTATTATGGCTGACATTAAACACTCTACCCAGCTCTCATGCTCTGATGAGCCCTCTGATGTAGGACACTATTTACAACTCTCAGAGCCTGTGTTCCCACGGAAAACATAGGTTTCATTCCACCACTGATACTTGCTTTTACTTCTTCTTTTCATTCTTCTTCTTCTTTTTTTAATGAGCTGTTATTATCTAGCAATAGAATAATAGGTGGCAATAAGGTATCCCTCAACAAAGATCAAAATGCTCTCTTCCATTGCAGGAAAAATAGAAGGTTTATGGCTATATAGGTGTGTGCAAACATTTATAAAGCAGGGAAAACAGGTACAGTAGCTGAGATATGTCATATCCCTGAAGTTATGAGTACTTGGTGTTGTATATGCATATACACACACACACACACACACACACACACACACATGTGCACGCACACATATATGCACACACACATATATGTGCACACACATATGCACACACACATATACACACAAATCTATGCACACACACATATATGCACAAACACACATATATATGCACACACACATATATATACATGCGCACACATATGCACACACATATACACATATGCACATACACATATATGCACACACATATACATGCACACACACATATACATGCACACACACACGCACACACATATGCACACACACACGCACATACACATATGCACACACACATGCACACATATATGCACACACACATATATGCACGCACACACACACGCGCGCACACACACACACACACACACACACACACACACTTATGTTTCTGGTAAATTAACCTTTGCCAATAATCATCGTTCAATGTAGCCTTGCAAATATTTTGAGGAATCATGTATGGATGCCAAAGGTTTGTGCTGTTGGTATAATTTATAAGTGTCCTGCCTGTATCATTAGTCATACTAACATTTGGACAGTACTGTTTGGACAAAGGCAACTTTTTGGAGATAGGGGCAGCCCATCACTCAATTCCCAGTCACATATGCAGTTCCTAAAAGGACCCAGTAGGATTCTCTAAGACTTGGTTTTTGAATGGTGTGTATAGTTCTTTGCTACATACGACATGACTTTGCTTCAAAACCATAGGAGTTTCTGCTGTGACCAGCCTATTGGGTCTTGCCAAAAATTCTACACAATGTCTTTCTCTACCACACATCTGTCTGGTATCATGGAATCTCCTAAGTCATAGAGATCAAATGTCAGTACTTCTAGACCCACAGACTGAACTGCTGCAGAGAACTTTCTTTTTCTAGGCCTCAATCAAAGACTTTAAACCTACATGATGGATCAGTAGTTTCAGTACTCCTGAATGTAGAATGTGCTGCCTGCAAAACCAAAGAAACCATTAAGGTCTGGGTTTCATTCCTTTTGGTAGAATATATAAGGTATTTCTCCACTCTCTGGATTACATGTGTGTTTCCAAGGCCTTCATTTTATTTGGCACTTTTTAATCATCAGCTTCTATTAATATGATATTAATCCCCCCAAAAAGAATTGAAAGGTAGCAGAATAAGCCACCTTAAAATGACTCACTTTGGCATAGAATTATTTTGAGCTGAAGCCAACTGAGAAGAAACAAATATAAGAAAAGCTCGCTGCCCTCCCCATATTGGCCTAAAAGCAGAATATAAATTCATAAACGTGTCCCCCTTGTCCTCTCTACCAAGAAGAACAGAAGTTAATTGCCAGAGACAATTCTAGGTTCCTATCTGTCCTGAGGTGGCACCAAAGGAATCTATATAACACATCTGGCTACTCACCTTATCTACCATTAGTTTCCCTATATATTTGCCTTCCCACAACATGTTGCCCCTATAAGTAGAAACTCAAAATGTCTTTGCCTTTGTTGTTTGATTTCTCTAAAAAGTTACTTCTCTTTTGTTAATATGATATATAAAGCCAAGGTCTGAGCACCCCTTGGATTAATCACACCTGAATGCTTCCTTGTGCATGTATGATGTGCATGTTAATGAACTTCTGTTTGTTTTTCTCTTGTTAATCTGTTTTTTGTCAGTCTCATTTATAGGATCCCAGTCAATGAACCTCAGATAGGTTGAAGGAAAATAGCTTTCTTTCCCTACGGAGTCCAGGTTCCTTCAAGCTATAACATGACATAGAACATGACGATTGACATAATCTTGGGATGTGACAGTGAATAATATATCCTATGTGAATGTAAACTGCTCTCATTTACTTTGTGGATTATAATTTGCCAGTTCAATATCTACGTACTGTATACCTGAGGCTGTATTAATCTTCTCTAATAAAGATACCACATTTGGTATGGTGGATCCAACAAGTTTTGCAGAGGCCAGACTGCTGAATGAAATGAGAATGTGGTGAGAAACATCACCTCTGTATATTTTAGGTCTTTGATGGCAACACCCCTTTTGTTGTTGTGCTATGATATGTTATTTTTGTTTACTCTTATTTCTGGGGCAGGATAATTTCAGGGGCTATCACTTGGCTTTCCTACTATTAGAACCACTCTTATTCTGCAGGTTAAGGAACTTTCTGCCAATTGCTGAATATGTCCACTTGAACTGTACCTTTGGGGACCAGGGAAATGACAACCAAGTGGGTCCACAAAGACAGCAGTTTCATTATGAGACAGACCTGGGTCAAGACTTCATTTATTGTCTTTATTACCTGAACCCCTTATGTCCCTATTCTAATGGAGTGGAGAGCACTTTGGATCTCCTGACATCATACTGAACTCAGACCCTGTATTCAACAGGCCTTAACAGATCTGGCTATTCCCCTTTTCCAAGTGTGCCATTACTCAAGTAGATGTCTGTAGGTCCCACTGGGAAAGGACTGGGACATTCATCATGTCTACCGGGATGCTTCTTCAGTCAAGGGGTCCTGCATCTGGGAGGCGACTCCAATCTGGAACTGGGCAGAAGTTTATGAGTTTTCATTGTGAATATAACTTTATTTTATGCTCATCTATTCTTAATTTTTTTTGTATCACATATATGAGCATATATATTTATATATGAGATAGGGCAATTAATTTCGTGAATTCATCCTAGAAAAGGTGCTACATACCCACTGTTGAATATCACACTGGTCACCTTTGAAGTACTCCCCTGGGGAAGCTATGTATTGATGCCAGTGCCTACCCTACTCTTCAAAGCAACATCTGACAATTAAGTTCGCAAACTTGCAACCATGTGCTTACATTGGCAGCGCTGTGCAAACAACTTGGTAAGGTGTCATAACCTTGGCAAGTTCATGAACTTAATAGTTAGATTTTGTGTATGATGACGGCTCTGATGTCCATTCCAGAAAAAGAGTTCACAAGTTGCCATGAAGGGTGGACTAGGCACTGGTGTGGGTACATAGCTTCCCAGGAGGAGTCCTTTGAAGATGACTGTAGTGATATTCAGTAGTGAGGTATGTAGCATTTTTTTCTAGGATGAGTTTGTGAAATTAAAATTGTCTGACAACACACACACACACACACACATACACATATATTACACACACACACACATATTTGACAGTACCATGCATAGTTGACCACCCACTTATGTTCCCTCTAAAAACACTATGTACTTCAAATCATCTCTGTAGTTCATGTCAAGTCAGATCATCCTGGTTGCCATTCAGACTTTGATAACCATGCTATTCCCAGATTCTACTATTCCCATTATTGCTGGGGAGCTCCTTTCTATAATAGCGTCTCACCTAGTGGTTCAGCCCACAGAAGACAGGCCATATTGAACATTGTAGTGATATTGGTGTGTTCCTCCCCAGTTCTTCTCTTATTGCCTTAATATATAAAGTGCTCTCCAGGCTTTCTTGAGAAAAGTGAGCATCTGGTGGGGTTTGCAGTTGTGTGTAATAGACCCATTCTTTCTTTTTGAAAATTTATTTTATTTTTCAATTACATTTGACATACAATGTTATATTAGTTTCATGTGTACAACATAGTGAAGAGACATTTATATAACTTACAAAGTCATCACCCAATAAAGCTAGTACCCATCTGACACCATACATAGTTATTACAATATTACTGACTGGCTGCTATACTTTAAATTCCTGTGACTATTTTGTAACTATGAATTTGTAATTTTTTTCACTCATTCCTCCAACCCCCCATCCATCTGGCAACCATCAAAATGTTCTCTGTATCTATGAGTTTGTTTTTGTTTTGTTTGTTTATTTTGTTCTTTAGATTTGACATATAAATGAATTCATATGACATTTTTTCCCTTCTATTTGACTTACTAAGATCAGATGATACCCTCTAGGTCAAGCCAGGTTGATGCAGATGACAAGATTTCATTTTTATGGCTGAGTGATATTCCATTGAATATATACCACCTCTTGGGGGTTTTTTACTTAATATTATTTTATATTAATTTTAGGTGTATAGTACAGTGGTTAGACATTTCTATAATTTAAGAAGTGATGCCACTAATTAGTCAATACCCATCTGCCATTATACATACTTATTACCATATCATTCTTTACTTTATATCCTCATGACTATTTTATAACTACCAATTTGTATTTCTTAATCCCTTTACATTTTCACCCTGGTCACTTGCACTGGGTACTCCTGTAGATTTTTTTTTTTTTGTAAATTTATTGGGGTGATATTGGTTAGAAAAATTACATACGTTCCAGGTGTACAATTCTACAATACATCATCTCATCATCTTATGTTGTATTATGTGTTCATCACTCAGAGTTAGTTCTCTTTCCATCACCATATATTTGAATCCCCGTCCCTTTTCCCCCAACTGCCTCCCCCCTTACCCTCAGGTAAATACGAAATTATTGACTGTGTCCATGAGTTTTATGTTTTACATAGGAGTAGAATCATGTAGTTTTTCTTTTTTCTTGTCTATCTTATTTCGCTTAGCATGATGACCTCAAGATCCATCCATGTTGGTATAAATGGACCTATTTTACCTTTTCTTATGGCTGAGTAATATTCCATTGTGTAAATGTACCACAAGTTCTTTATTCAGTCATCTATCAGAGGATGTTTTGGCTGTTTCCATGACTTGGTCACTGTGAATTGTGCTGTGATGAACATTGGTGTACATATATCTTTGCAGACTGCAGTTTTTAAGTTTAGATTCTAATTTGGTTCTAATGTTGTGCCTGGAAATACTGTATTTTTCCATGTATAAGACAAACCCTACTTTTGTAACCTAACATTAAGAAACTCTCTCAACTGATTACTCCTGTGTATAAGATGATGCCCAATTTTTTGTCTAACGATTTGGGACAAAAGTATTGTCTTATACACAAAAAGTATGGTACTCAGCAAAAGTCTCAGAGCACATCAATGCTGGTTGGTGCCTGCCTGGAGCCTGCAGACTCCTATAGTTTTCCAAGAAAGATTGCAATGTGGGTGGGACTGGCTACTCACTGGAGAAAGTGGCTCTGTGTTGGGGGAGTTGGGTAGGGTGGAATCCCAGTGAGTCAGCAGGGTACAGCAAGTGGAGACCACCAGACCAATCAAATTCAGATGTGGTCATGTGAGCGGAGGACCCAACACAGGAAAAATGGTGCCCTCCCATTGGCTGCATGGGAGGAGGACTCCACTTAGGAAAAGTGGCGACTATCTTCCAGCCCTCACCCCAAAGCTACACACCTCAATCTGCCCCCATATGCCTCCAATACCCCCTGAGTCACTGTGCCGCCACGGAAATCCAGGGTGAGTGCCTGAAAGTGACTGTATTTGCAGCTAGGCCCTTTAAGAGGATGTCTGGGTTTCCCACAGCCTTCTGTCACAGCAGGATGGTTGGAGCTCTTGCTGTTTTCCACAGCCAGATGTTGTGGGACTCCTCTTCTCAGCATAAGTATTCTGGGCTGTGGAGCCTGATGTAGGGCTGGGGTCCCTCTTTCTGCCATGGGGAACATCCATGGCTGAGATAGTCTTCCTGATTCTCAACTGTCACATGGAAGTTTGAAGCCATCCTCTTTCAGGTTTCTAGCCCTCTTACCAGTCTTGATGTGGCTTCTTCTTTGTATCATTAATTATAAAACTTCTATTCAGCTGGACTTCAGATGGTTCTCCAGGTTAGTTGTTCTATAATTAAGTTGTAATTATGAATATAATATGTTCACAGAATGAAGCAGGCACAGGTTGATCTACTCTGCATCTTGGATCTCTCTAATAGTCCCATTCGTGCATGCTTTATTCTCTAAGCCTCTTGAGCTCTTTCTCACACTTTTTCATGGCATCCTATTCAATTTAATGCCAGTTAGTGTTTTGGTTTTTTTCTGAGCTTCCACACTTCACCTTAGCAGTTGTAGAACCATCACTTTGAGTTCTTGCCAGGGAGTTAAATCCTGTATCACTAGAGAGTGCCCTCATATTTTAAATCCACCTTCATCCAGCTTTATATTCTACCCTTCTTGATCCAGCACCCTCAGGATTCACTTTCAAATATATTCTCCTGGTTCTCGCCAGTGCATGCTGTGCATGCCCTGTAGTAACTTTGATGAATAATCCCTCTTAGTCTCTAACAGATCCAGCACTTCTCCCAGCTGTCTGTGCTGAGGTTATTCCATAATTAAGGACCTGGTGCTCAGAGCAGATTTAGAGGAGGTCATTCATTGTCTTATTTGGCACCTACCTCACTTGAAGCTTCTGCATAGTCTTAAAGAAAGTATGGTGATCTGTCTTCCAAAAAAGAATGGGCCATTTCTGCTGGCCTAGTGGGCTCAGAGAAATTTGGGATGCAAGATTCACAAATTTATCTATCCACATATCCTCATCTCAAATCTCAGGGTTCTACTCTTTCCCTTTCTGGGCCCTGTATTGTCATAGGCGATGTGCCTAGGCCAAGAATTCTCTGAAGTATTACCAATAATACACTTAAATTCTGTGCCCAGTCTTCAGCTGTTTTTGCTTCTTTGCTTTAGGAGATGAGAGTTGTTGTTGTTATTGTTTTTTAATGCTACCAAGAAGGCCTCTGACACTCACACTTTGAATTATTAAGGGGTTTGAGGCTGTAATTTCTTTCATTAGTAAATCAAAGTTACTTAGCGACAGTCACCCCAATTTCACAGTCTTTATAGTTGCTGTTTCCCCATATCTCTGCAACGCCTGAGAAATTGTCTCAGTTAGTGCAACCCCTTACACTGCTTTAGATGCATTGTCTGTTTTAATCCTCAAAACATTCCTATGAAGCTAATTCAGTTATTAAACTCATTTTACAGATGAGAAAACTGATGCACAGAGGATTTCTATCATTCTCCCCATAGTCACACTAGTTTATAATAGCACTTGGATTTGAACCAAAGTTGGCTCATATCAGAATTTACTATTCTAAACACAGTGACCTTTGTTGGGTAGTTAAAGCAGAAGGCAAACCAATTTCAAAGGGAAGGTAAATGTCATAGGTTTACTTTGGAAATATTTTGTATTTAATGTCAATGAATTCAGGAGAACATTTATAGGCCAATAAGAAATCATAGAGAAGGACAAGATAAAATGTTCCATGTTGTAGAAGGATGCATTCTTGTTATCACAAGAGTAAACACTCAGAACAAGACTAGAGTTTGCATAAAAACGAAACACTAGAGACCTTTCTGTGGTTTCCTTAACAATAATTTTATTGAGAAATGTTTATGCCAATAAAATACATATTATCAGACATAAAATAAAATGTGGTTTAGATATTTTCTACTTAAGGAGAAGTCTGAGAAGTATAGGAGGTATTTCTGCTATGATAGAGAATGAGGTCAAAATGGGATTACATATGCATTATGGCAGAAATGGGTTTTCCTGAATCTGTGCTCTCTAGAACTTCATGTGTGCTGGAGAATTATGGTATCTTTTTATAATTTGTTCATAGTTTTTGTAAATAAAATGTACATTTACACTGCTTCATTTCTTCTGTTTGATATCATTGCTGAATAGGGAAAAATATAAGAAAAAGGGTAGGTGAGGCAACATTGTATTATAGAACCTCCATGTATTAATATAACATAGGAGAGTAAAAAATAATTTTTTCTCTACCATTCTAAGTTCTCAGCTGGGGCCCCTGTAATGAAAGACAAATTGGAAGGAGAAAAACAGATGTTTATGAACATGTGTATCTCATGTGTATATGAGAGATACCTAGGCAAAAATGAGTAACTTTCCGAGTGGCTTAGGATTCAGGTTTAACCCTTTCGCTGTGACATTCGGATGTATCCAAATTAATATTTCCATCTGCTGACTGTGGTGTTTAAGTTCACCCCATGAGCTCAAAAAAACTTCTTAAATATGTTTTCCTGTGCTTTGCACTATCAACAGCAAAGATGTTTTGTGTGCCATATTGTATAACATTTTGTAATAAATTTTTTGTGTCATCTATGCCAATAGATTCTAATTTATCTATACTTAAATCTAATTGATGCCATGTTTTGAGTATTTTTTGCTAAAATTCAATATAATAGTAAGCTAATTGCCATATAACAAAAATTTTAAATAAAAATGTCATTTATATACAAAAGAGCTCAAAATATTATTAAATGCATAAAGTAGTCAAAATATCAACTTTTTATTTTTTGTGGCTTTTTGACACATTTTGAAAAAAACCTTGAAGTTAATTAATGTAGTGAAAGGGTTAAATACCATCTTCAGCTAAAGACAGAAGAAAGAAAGATGTGAAGGTGGTCAATTATGGGGAGGTGACAAGGAAAAGCACAGTAAACTAGGGCAAGATTTGTTACACCGGTGTATGTTGGTGACTTTTCCAAGTGTTAAGTGCCCTCATGATTTAGTCATCTTCCTGGTACAGAGAGGGAAGCACCCTTGCAAATGAAGATTTCCTTCATAAGTGTAAATTTCCCTCAACAAAAGGATAACTTCTGCTCTGTATTCAGAGCATTTCCTGTGTCTGCTGTTTCTGAAAATAATCAGTTCAAAATATTTCTTATGCCAAAGAAGCATACATGGCGGTGGCATATTCTGCTATTCTTCATTCACATTATTAAAAATAGGGTATATAACAAACTGCTTATGTTGATTTCTTAGGTGATGGGAGGATTGGAATGAAATGTTTTATATATACCTATATTATTATTCGATTTAAACAATTATCTAAAAATTAAATTTTAGGCATGAATTATTTTGACTACATTAGTAATTGGATTATAACCATTAGTTTCAATATGTAACATATAGATTACCAGTTTGAATATACCCAATGAGGGTGACATAATATGCTTAACACATACACTATAGTGAACAAGATTAGTATTTTATTAATCAGAGGATGCTTCTGGATTTTCTCTTCACCAGCTATAAAAATAAATCTGGATAACCTGAGCAAAATCCTAAGAATTAGAAGGGAAGGAGAGAACCTAGAGAATGCTTCTAGGTTCTTTTGCTGGTCTAAAAATTAAATTCATATAAGGGAGATTAGTAGGAGATTTAAAAAATTTAATTCTGCCTGTATGGGAACCCTAAAGAAAGAGGCTCCTCAACAGTCAGGCAATTGAGGCTCACATGCTGGCCTGAGCTGAAGAGAGAGGGTGGGAGTCTGGAGTGCAACGGGGAGGAAGACAATTCGTAGGAAGATGGGAAGAGCAAATAACTGGTTGCCAAATGTTTGCCATGCCATGCAGATAAGCCTTCCTGATGTAAAAACTTTTCCCTGGTAATAGCCCTCTTCCTGGTATACACCCTCTATTGAAATTCTTTCAGGCAGTTAAGGGAGAGATGAAAGTTCTTCCACAGTTTGCTAGGTCTTGATTGTCTTCAGCTCAAAGTAACCCACATGCCAAAGTGGTACATTCTGGGGTGGGCTACCCTGATCCCTGTCAGAAGGATATTGTGTAAATCACAAAATTAACAGAAATCTATAGAAGTTGGCTCAGAAACAAAAAAGAAGAAGTTTTCTGTCTCTAAGTAGTAAGAAGTTTTTGAAAGCCTTTCCAAACTCTCTTCAAATAAATGAACTTCAACAGTTTTAAGCCTTTTTACAACAGGGCTCAAAATTCAAATTCTAGGAGGGAGTGCTCTAATTGGCGTGAGTCACATGGTTAAAGTAGAGTCCAGAACCTTGTTTGACAGTCTTGGCAGAGTGTACAGAGAGGGACTGGTGAGTGCCCTAAGGAACTCAGAGTACTTTCACCTAGAGGGAATGCAGGGTATGCTGAGAAGCCAAAGGAGCAACAGCTGACCTCTACAAGATCATTGCAAATCTCAGAATTTAAAATTTGATATTTAATATTTGAATATTACAGGATTATGTGGCTAGAAAATATGGAGAGGAATCCACTTTAATCTAAACTTAAAGGCCTGACCCTATTGAGATTGTATGTCTTTAGAAAATATTACTGGCGATATCTAACGTAAGTGCTCTCAAGTGATCTTTTGCAAAACCAAACACTTTCAGGCCCTTAATTAAATTATTTGTCATGCTCCTGCTGCTGATCAGAGTGTTCTGATCACTGGTCCATTGCTAAGGGTAGAGATGTAAAAGAGATTTGCTGTGACTTCAAACAGGTGAAAATAAGGAATGGTTGCAAGTTGCTATAATGCAGAGGTATGCGTGCTTCCCTAGAAGAATGAGTCAACAGGCAGCACAGGAAAAATTGTAGGCAGGAGAGAGTCATTCTTCTTGAAAGTGCTGAAGGATGCTTCACAGAGAAGATGACTTTTGAAGTGGATCCTGAGAAAGGAATGCTAATGTTGTCACTTCTTTGTTTTCCTGAGTAAAGGAAGTGGATATGGAAGCTATTGAAATAAATGTATGAAGACGTGGACAGTCATGGCGTGTGCCAGGGCCCTGAAGCAATCATACGGTATGTGGGCGAAGGTATACAGGCGCTCCTCACTGACCAACTGAATTCCATTTCTATGGCTCTGTCATTAAGCAAATTGGTCCACAAGTGAGGAGCTTAAAGGCAGATGTCTTGTGACGTGTCATACCATGGGGTATGCATTTTTCAGTAGATACCATGCTGCACCACACTTATAACCAAACTGTGTAGTCTTGTGCGATTGGGAATGCCTTGTACAGTGAATACTAACCGATTGCAGGAAGAAAACAAAGGCTGAGAAAGGGGATTCCTGAGACTCACACAGACTGAGAAAGGGGATCTCCTGCACTGGAGAACAGGTCCTAAGTCCGAGCAGTCATTAAACAGGTAGGTTGTTAAGTGAGGAGCGGCTGTAGTAGCAAATGATCTAGAAAGCACAGGGGATGCCATTCTAAGCACTTCAGACTCTGCAGGAGAAATAAAGGCACGAGCACTGGTGGTTCCGGAGAGGAGAGGGGTGTGCTGAGATCCCCAGACTTCGGAGGAGGAACATAGCCTGCAGTGGCTAAGGACCAGCGTCAGGCAGGGGAGAGCCAAGGATATCACAATAATCCAAGTGAGAGATGACAGAGCTGCGGTGGGGCAGGGGCCATTTCGAGACGCAATCAGTAATGTGTGGAAACTGAGTAGATGTGAGGATAAAGGACAGAAATAGTGACAGCACACTGATGGATTTCTCGTGCGGTTCACGGGGTCACGATGATATTGTTGAATATAATAAAAAAAGGACACAGATTTGGGGTGAAGTAAATGATGGCGATGAGACCCAGACTGGTTAAACATGTGTAGGCTCTGAAAGTACTTTCTCCTCATTCTCATATATCAGTTTATGGAGTAGCTGTTGCCCTATTAATAATCATAGCAATGAAGAGAATACCTAGAAACTCATCGCCCCAACCCTCTCCGATGTCCTGTTCAGAAAGATGGCCTGTGCTGCGATATGGGGGTGTGTGCTCCAGACAAGAGACCAGTGTCCGGGTGGCCCACGAGGAGACTGTAATAAAGGAAATGACCCGACATGATCTAAGATATGGCATCTATTCGCGAGACCTGGCAAGCCGGCTTTATTACAGACTGCCAGGGGTTATCAGGGTAGGCTGTGACAGATCATTTGGCAGGGCCCGGAGAGAGCCAGATCCGGCTGTCTAGAAAAACAAATAAATCCCAGTTCAGAGCTGAGGTTAAGAAAGATTTTCAAAACACAGGGATGCCTGTGCTCCTCGGTGGGTGGGTTGCGGTGGCTGGCCACAGGAGGTTACCCTCATTGGTTCACATCTTCTGCCATCTGGGGACACAGCAAGCTCCTGGGCTCCTATCACAGGACATTTTCCCATTTTCCTTTCTCTGGTCAAACTAGGGCAGAAAAATGGACAACGGGCAGCGGGTGGAGGAAGATAAAAAATAAACGGGAGGGAAAAGTCTCTCTGAGCAATCTTATAAAACAAAGCATAAATCTTTAACTGCCTGACCTTTCGGCTCACACGATTCTCTGTGCAGAAGGGATAAATCAGGGCTCATCTGGAGGCTGCGGGGAGGGTGGCTTTCGGCCTTCCAACAGGAAGCAACCTATTTGTGGAAAGAGCATAGATGTGTCATTGTTTCTAATAGAAGCTCAATTGATTTCCTAGAAATTGAAATGTTCTCTCGGTTGGGAAATGAAATTTCTACTTAGCTGTTCCACCTTTGTCCGCCCCTTGGTGGAAAGTCTTATTGCAACGTTGCTAGGATTAGTAGAGAAAGGTCAAGTGAAAGGTTTTGGGGTCAGAGTTCCTCATAACAGGAAGCCATATCCTAAATGCAAATAACACAGGCAAAGGGGGCTGCACAGAGCTCCTACAGGATAAGGCCGAGTGTTTCAGTTAACCCTTCTGTTGCTGATCTCAGATCTCCCCGCCTCGTGTGCTTTCTTGCCCTCACGGTCCACAATGTTGCATCACAGCAAGAGTCGGGTTCCTGGGTTCAGCAACACAGCAGGTATGTTCTACCTGAGAGCCTTGGCACCCTTCTGCAGCCAGTCCCTTTGCCCCCACAGTCCAATGACACTTAAAAAATGTTTCTTTCTCATGGGAATGAAGAAAGGAGCATAGTTTTTCTCAGTAAGTTGAAAATTAACATTAGCAAATAACTGAATTTTCCCACTTAAGGGGAATTTTTTTTTAAACTTTTTTTGGAGGGTCGGGGAGTCCGGAATGGTAGTGGTGGTGGTAACCAGAAACAGAAAGACAGCAAACCAGTAGTTTGGAGATAGAATTGGCCACTGAACTTCACTGATAAGGCCAACTGTTTGAGTTCATAGAACCAAAAAAGCATTTTGGTAATTTTTCTCTTTATGAAAAATGACTAAGGTTGTTCTAATGTGTGTAGTGGGGGGAAGCAGATATGCAAGGAGCCAGCACTTCCTGAGGCACTTATTAAGAAAACAGAATCAGGGAAATAATAATAATTATTATTATTTTTTAAACGGACAGTATTCTGCATACTTCCTAGATCCCTTTGGCCCGAGTCTTTCCTTTTGGCCCCAGCAAGTACAGCAGCCACCTAATAAAGTACAGTAGTCCCCCCCTTAGTCACAGGTTTGCTTTCCACTGTTTCAGTTACCTATGGTCCACCTCAATCTGCCAATAGTAAATGGAAAATCCCAGAAATAAGCAATTCATAAATTTTAAATTGCATGCTGTTTTGCGGAGTATTGTGAAATCTCTTGCTGGCCGGCTCCCCCAGCAAGAGTTGTTAATCATCCCTTTGTCCAGAGTCTGCACAATATATACATATATACATGCTACATACATTCCCCACCCATTAGTCACATAGCCATTCTGGTTATCAGATCATGAGA